>OX104028.1:0-261384 GCA_944470205.2 Schistosoma margrebowiei
TTGAAGGTCAAATTTCGTTCCTTACGTTCATTATTGACCAATCATGGTGGTGGAATAACTGATCGTTATTCAATGTTCTTCTATCTATTGAGAACCTGAGCTGGAGTTTATCCACCGTTGTTTTATATTCCTGACCCCTGTTGATGAAACTGCTCTTGAATGTGACTAAACGTGCTTTGTAATACACGGTTGATTAACTTGCTACTCAAAAATACGAACAAGCAGTTTGTTGCCTGCAAATACCTCTTTATAGACTGTCAATGGTGTGTTGTTTCTATTTGATTGATTCAAAACAAAATGACACAAACTGTTTAGATGGGAGTTCAGCATTTACACTTTTACACTTGAATTTCATTGTAATAAAACTTCTGTTAGACGATTTCATCATAGTTCAATAAGAAAATATAACTTCTAAACGACGTCCGATTCATTTTGTCTGACCAACATAATAATGACGACTGTAAGAATGTTTTGACTTTTCTATGTTGACAGGAAGATAACTGTATACAAACAGAAAGTTATAAGAAATTAACAGATCTATGTGGATGTAGATTAGATCACATCAGTCCATTGAAAACAATACTTTGCTCAATTTCTATTGAAATCTAAAAAGAAGAAGAGCTGTAGCAGTTGTAGTCTGTGATAAAAATAGAGCGGTTTACAAAATTGCCAAATACATTGAAACATATTGAAGTGGAGTTCATTCGAAATGAAGTGGATTGGGCTAACGTGGACATTGCAGATTTAAATGCTCTGAGTATGCAGAGTAATTTAATTCGTTCACTTTCCTGAAGAGCCAGTCGAATGTGCGTTGAAGACACAACTGATAATGAGCTGAATATAAACCGATAATTATTTGCCATAGAAATCAGATGACTTCCTCCGTGAATGAACACTCGAAGATGAAATGGTAAATAGCGTGACAGTCACGTTGGTATGAACAACCTGATAAACACGTTTCGGATCGATGTTATTGAGAAGGTTTTATGATTGAGTTAGACGATGTTCGGTGTTTATAGTCTGTTTTAAAACGTACAAGTTTAGTTAACCTCACGAATTACATATACCAGATTAATATCGTAATAAACTATGACGCCAACAGAAATGGTAATGAAATCAAAGACAAGCACAGTTTAAATGCTGATCACGTCTGTAAACTAGTGGCAAGAGTTCTATAATTATTATCTTCAGAATGTACATACATTAAATACAAAGTGAATTCTGAAATTCAGGGGATATAATTTATTCTGATTACTTGATTGCAAATAACTCTCAAAGTTAATTTAACGAGATATATATGAAAATGGTGCTTCGCTGTCACACAAGGTTACACAGAGATATCCGATTTATCACTAATGCTTGGTCATAAATTAAAAACGTTTGTGACGATGCATGAGATACAGTGGACATATTGTTGTAACGTGTATCTAACTGCAGGTTATGATAAAGCAGCGTTTATATCGATCGACCGGTTACAGTGACACGTAAATACGTACGAACGACCTAGTGCCCTGATTGGCCCTGCTTCCCTGTCTATCCCAGCCAGTTGAGTCCAGAACGAAAGTCACAGCCTCTGAGATATGAATCATTATATTTCAAACACACTCTGTTTATATACTAACCAAGCATACCACATCGTACCATAAAAATAGGAAACAACATTTACACAATATTAAATAACTGAAGCAAATATCGACCAATAGGAAATGTACATTTAACGTCCAAGGACACTATTCGACTTGACACGATAATTATTGGCAGATTCCTCTGCATACCTAACACCTCCCCCTCTTTTTTGAGGATCCGGAGTTGATATCCGGATTTTAAAATTTTCTGCGTCCGTCCTCCCCCGCGGAATAATGTTGGGTCCTCATGTACCCAAGTAACAGTTAGTCTGATTCTATTTAAAGCATATTTTGCGCATTGAGTAGAGAGATCACTAAAACTGACTAGATGATGAGGATTAGCGACACCAGACATGAGGTCATTAAGGTTTGATTCTTGTGAAACATATTCACCAGAACTCTTCAAGATTCCATCAGTGGATAATAGGTCACTAGAATAAACAGCTTCCTTGAAATTTGTATTAGATTCCTGACCATTATTTGATGCATGATACACATTCTCTGGCATGAGTTCTTCTTGTGTGCTGTATACCTCACATGTTTCGGGCACAGTGGGATTTGAACCCACGACAGGGCATGCTTCTGAACTGGACATTTCTGAATCGCTGGACGGATCATGAGCGACTGCCTCGTTTGCATTGCTGCTCGTTAGGGATTCATAGAGGCTTTTGTTTTCATATTCATACCTCCTGCAGTCATTCTCGAGTTCAGTATGCAGCTGAGAAATTAATTCATCAATTTCTTTCACATCTCCAAAGCACGGGAGATTCAGCAGTCGCGTGCGTAAATTGTCCAAAACATTCAACTGGCACTGTCTGAAACGCTGCTGCTGGCGGTCAAGTAGTAGCTTTAATTGATCGGGAAGTATAGTCATTTTCTGAGACAGCAGGGTAATAAGAAATACTGTGACCAATTAATAAACAATGACTTCCAAGATCACCGATAATAAATTCGGACGCTGATTGGTCAAAATAATTAAGCTGAATCTCGTCCAATTAGAGGGTTCCAAATTTTCTCTACCCCGTCGCCAATTGTTGTAACGCGTGAGTGTGAGACTGCAGGATATGATACGCAGCGTTTATATCGATCGACCGGTTACAGTGACACGTAAATACGTACGAACGACCTAGTGCCCTGATTGGCCCTGCTTCCCTGTCTATCCCAGCCAGTTGAGTCCAGAACGAAAGTCACAGCCTCTGAGATATGAATCATTATATTTCAAACACACTCTGTTTATATACTAACCAAGCATACCACATCGTACCATAAAAATAGGAAACAACATTTACACAATATTAAATAACTGAAGCAAATATCGACCAATAGGAAATGTACATTTAACGTCCAAGGACACTATTCGACTTGACACGATAATTATTGGCAGATTCCTCTGCATACCTAACACATATAGGATACAGCTGGATGATCTAGACTTCGCCGATGATCGGACTTTGACCTACTTTTCTATCGCACACGCAACAACAAATGCAGGAGAGGACGATCAGATTAGCATAACCTCAACGGCAGTAAGTCTCAATATACACAACTGGAAAGGTCAGATTCTCCGATACAACCCAGAATACACAAATGCAATCACAATTGATGGAGATTCGGAAAAAGTAAAAACCTTCACATATCTGGACAGTTTCATTGATGAACATGGTGGATCTGATTCAAATGTGAACGCAGTTCTACTGTATGGGGGGAAACCAGGATAACTACGGAAGAATTCATTGTGAAGATACAAGTGTTTATTAACAGGTATCTACGCAAAATACTTCGAACCTGTTGGCCAGATATTATCAGCAACAACCTACCAAGGGAGAGAACAAAACAGAATGAATCAAATAAAAGAACAGCTGGAAGTGGATATAACACACATTGAGGAAAGCATGCAACTGCGTCACAAGGCAAGCCCTCACATGGAATCCTGAAGGTCGACGGAGGAGAGGTAGACCAAAGCACACATTGGGCCGAGAAATGGAGACAGACATGAGAAGAATGAACATCAATTGCATAATTCTCAAAGGTAAGGCCCAGATTAGAATAAATGGGTTGGAGAATGCTGTTTGGCGTCCAGTGCTCGATTAGGACTAACAAGCGTAAGTAAGTTATCCGTCGTTAAGAATTTATCAATTTGGTCAATTTACAAAAACATACAGAACAATAAGTTATTTGTGGATAAATGTAATGACTGGTATTGACGATTAATTTAATACAGAGCAATGACGAATATCATACCTATCTGGTCATTTATACATATCTTCATATCTCATAGATCGAACTGTAATATGTTCCACATTCAAACATTTGTACCATGTTCTGATGTTGGATGGTTGGAGTCAGTTAAAAGTAATACTTGGACATAGGTTTCGAGCTAGTTTACCTACATCATCAAGACAGACTTTCTCGCTTTGTTATTGCAACACAAACGTTGGTGAAGAGAGCTGGAATATTAGAGGAGGATTCTTCAAACCAACTCCAACAATCTGACATTCTCATGTATGAACTTTGTATTTCCTCAAAGTAAGCAGTAAGAACAAGTACACATAGACTCAGCGTAATGTCACGAAATTACTCCAAAGCTCCAGTTGATTTTTTTGAAAAAGTGTCGGTGTCTTCAAGTAAACTTACCTTTGCACCATCCATTTTTTGGAGAAGTCTATCCACGTCATTCATCAATTACATTACATAAATCTACGGTACATAATGATACTTTGATTTCTACACCATCGAATGTATAAATCGTGACCAAATTAACTCTCAGAATACAACACATTTACTGATATACATTGTCATCAGTACAACGATAGCTCAGAGCAGACTTCCTTGGGTACTACACTAGATGATATGAGTTCGAATATATGAGGATGATATTGTGGTGTGTGCTTCTTATTTCGACATAAGTAGTAGATAACATTAGTGAAGAATAAGGATGTCCGACAGCAGGAGGTCATGAATTTCGAGAAGGAAACAATGGGAACAGAAAGCAATGCAGGAGCAATGAATTCTGAGATGACTGACTGATATTTGCAAACGGTACAGTCATGTTTGCGATGATTGATTGGCATTTTGCAAAATGGGCATTCACTATAAGTTTGTCAAAGCTAACAACGATGTTCCGTTAATGTGTGTATAGATTGCAGGACTGTATGCAGTCTCAGGGTTAGCTTAACTTACCTGGATCAATCATTCTGATCAATATTTCAATTCTTATGTGAACTGAATCTTCAATCTGTATTCAATTAAAATGAATTGGTTTGTCTTACTTACCTTAGAAACAAACGCGTCATTAAATGTAAGATTTATAATTTTTGCTATGTACTTTCTTTTCATACGTTATCTCTTTTATCCAGTAAATAAAGTAAAATTTACATAAACATGAAAAGTACAACACATAGACTTCGCTGGTAAATCATCAGGATGAATTACATCAACTGTTAACCGAACGATGAAAAACACAATGGATTGTAATGACTCATATTAAGATGTTAATTTGAATTGTACAAACACTGTACACAAGAATGAACGTATCACTAACAATGTTCAATTTGATAATTTCAAATACATTGGTTATCCGGTGAATTGTTATACATTTAAATGTCACAATGATTAGAATGATCAGATAATAGAACGCTTCATGACTAAGTGTAAGCCAATTCTTCAGTGAATAAATTACAAAACAATCACCGAGATCTAAGACCAGAGGAACAGATGTGTATAATACTTCAAGGAACTCTTGAATAGACCAGCTCCGTTGAATCCATCGGACATCGAAGCACCACCTACAGACCATCTCACATGAACTACTCAAAAGTTGTTGTGAACGAATGGACTGTAATTAATAGACTGGGTATAACTCAAGAACGGTGAATCGTATAATAATTGTTTAAAGATCAAAGTGAAGCTTGTAATGAGAGGAGTATATATATATTTATACATCATTAACAAACGTATAATACTTGTCCATAATTAGATCTCAAAAGTTACCATTCATAATTTTCATCGGGATATAACAACTAGCGTTCGTACAATTGTTTTGAATGATGAATTTCATATCGCAGTAAGTTATATCAATGCTATCTGAGATAATAATGAACAGGTCTGAGTTCGATTATCGATAGTAAAGGATGAATTGTCAATGAAAGAAATGAACGAATAGCTGAAATAATTGCAATCCATCTACTTTTCAACATTATCCATTCACACGTACACGGCGTGCGTGTGTTTTTCTTATTTGAGCCAACAAATATTCCGAATATCTACATTCCATGAAATATAGATTATGGCAATCGATGGGGAAACCTGACTGACTTAATTTCGGTGCCTATCCGGTTCTATCCACGATAAATATTTCATATTAATTAGTTAGATACTGAATGATTTAGTGTGATGTCATTCACATATTTGCTAAACAATGACTAATGTTAACTGTGAGTCAGGTTAAAGAGCATCAATTTCCACATATACATTAATGAAAGTCACAATACAAAGTCACAATCACAGTTAATGTCAATAGATTGAATTAGTTCGGGACTTACTTTTTTGAAATACTTTTTTCTGGTTAGCGTTTTTTCTTAGTGAGTTAGTTTTCTACGGGAAGGGATCGCTAACCCCATGCACAACTACTTCTTTATCGGGGCTTGGACCCGGCAGTAACTCTGGAAGAGATACAGGCGAAGTTTAGTTCAGGACTTGTGAAATTATTATTCTTCCTCCTAAAGTTCGCTTTTTTCAAATAATTAAATGATAATGTTGCTCAGAACGATCATGAAGTGTTTGCTTACAAATCATCCAATTCATATAATCTAAATAGACATTGAAGTAGTCAAGAGAATTACAATTCTTTTCCTTAATAGTTGAGTTCATGAGTCAATTGAAGTAAGACCATCATGGATAAGGTGCAGGCACTGGACGGACGTTTCATCCTACTACGTGACTACCCAACAGTGCACATCCATGATCTTGAAACGAGATTTGAATCCAGGGCACTTTGTCTCACGGGCAAACGCTTAGCTTCTAGAGCAATGAGTCTGTCGATATGCAACAGTGTTAATATCTAAGTCCAAACAATCCACGATAATGTCCCACTGTCCACCACATACAGAAAATTAATATCACACAATTTTAGAAATAGGTCAATGACAAAAGTTATCAAAGCTTTATACTCTTAGTCGAAGACGCATTCATTAAAATGTACAATTGTATAATTTAAGAAACTAATGTGGTATGTGCTACTTATATTGACATAAGTAGTGTATGATGTTAGTCGTGGACAGAAGGTCTGGCAGTAGAGAAACAAGAGGATCCAACAGTAAAGAATGGAAACAGGATGCAATTTGTATGAGAATGAAAGAAAAATGAAGTCCGAGTCATTTTGAGACAATTGGTGGACATTTCGCAAATTACGTATTTGCTTTATGACTGTTAGATTTTATTAACAGGTCCTGTAATTTTGTGTCAAATACATTCGATTGTTCCCACTGGTGTTCTTGTGCGCTGCATTTGGTTTCGCTGTCAGCCAGGAGGGGAAGGGTGCTGTTCTGCGGACGCTGTTGCGGGCTTGGAGTTGAGGTGATAGATGGGGCAGTCTGGCGCGGAGAGGTGGCGTCGAGAGGAAAGTTCTGGCCGGGCGGCGTTGACTATGGCGGACACTGCCGATTCTTGCCATGTGCAACAAGTTAAAGACAATAAATACGTGTTTCCAATAGAGAATCTATGCAAACGCTGACTGGGAAAACTTTCGATTTATAATAAAGCACTCTGACTAGTGCAGCTTCTTTACCAGTGATAACCTCTTAGAAACATTAGAAATATTCAATACCACCGATCGATATTTACCACTTGACCAAACATTCTGTGTATTTTTTAATATGCAAACTTAAAACACTGTATCCCACCTTATCACGTTTTTCAATGATAGTCTTGAAACTCAGCTCCATCTTTCAGCAACACATACTCATCTCAGTGAAGCGTGACGATTCAACATTGTGTTAAGGAAACAGCGGATCAATGTACCTTTCTTTCAATTCTGATTCATACGAAACACATTTCGCTTTGCAAGAAATGTGATATTACTGATGACTGACAGTGTGAGTCTCGTACTGAAAGTTAGTGAGAAAAAAAATAGTTGGATACATAGTCTGACTAAATCATTCATTCATATATTCCTGTCTGGATCAGCCGATCGGTAACCATAAGTATGAGACGTCTTCAAATAGCCATCTACACTTTTGCATTAGAAAACATTCATGCACATTAGATATTTTACTCGAGATAGCCGGCTTTATGAGCCTCCACAAATAGATGATTGATTGTGCACATCAC
The DNA here is from genome assembly GCA_944470205.2 of Schistosoma margrebowiei. Classification (NCBI taxonomy): domain Eukaryota; kingdom Metazoa; phylum Platyhelminthes; class Trematoda; order Strigeidida; family Schistosomatidae; genus Schistosoma; species Schistosoma margrebowiei. The sequence continues at coordinate 7,953 of OX104028.1, forward strand.
CGTGCATCAAAATGTCAACAATAGTTGTTCTTAATCTTCTTACCTGTTTCAAATTGAAAATCTCTTTTGATTCCAAACCCCAGCTCATTTACGTTAATTTCCGTAGTAATCTGAAAATACGAGTTTGAAGTCCATGTGAAGATCTGTCAACACACAAACTCATATGTCAAAACCAATTTTTCATTGAAGAAATGTGTCTCCGTTCAGACGTTTTTATTCAAAGACAAGTAATCACACTTACATTAAGAAAACTGATATTTTCAGTTTCGTTTGAATTATGTTTCATCTGGTCTACGTAGACACCTTGGCGCACTTCAGTTCTCAACTTCAGCCAATTTCTATGATTTATCTATCTCTCATGAAATATAGTGACACACAGTGAGATGAATATCCATGTCACTTGTAAAAGAATGTGCTTGTGAACAACTGCAAGAAAGTTGCGCTTAGAATATTTAACAGTGGATGTTCCGAAAAGCCGATCATCGGAGTATGAAATCAAGCTTCACAACATACGACACTTTACACATACTAAACTAACATACACTGGTTCTTACATCATCGATTCTTTTGTTAACTCCTCACTTCTAATTATTCACTGTTTTTATCACATGCTAGAATGATTTGTGCAATTAAAAGGGATTTAATACATGGTCAAATAGTCTGTTGAGACACCACGAAATGTTGGTCTCTTTCTATCGTGTTCGGTATGGCTTAATACATTCACCAGTATTCACAAACATGAAAGAGCAGCATGGTCTCAATTGCTTGAAAGGAAATTACTTTTCTATCCAATTTTGTAATTGGCGTTCTCATAATAGACAGATATCTTCCCATTTGGATGTATTACATTAGTGATCTTATTTGTAAAACGCACAATTAAAACACTAACGATTCTTAGAATTCGAGAGATAAATAGTTAAGAAGTTATTATTAGATGTAATACTGTGTGTGTACACTCACAAAGTGATCATATTTTAATGAATATTTACTGTAATGCCTCAAGTGCTTCCTTCAGTTGAGTCCGTAATAAATAAATCGAAGTGAACATCATGCAAATGAGACGAGCGTATACCCTTCAAAAGGAATGTCAAATGTCTTGTTCCTAAATCTGTATTACTAGTGTATTATTATTGACGAAAATAAATTGTCAGGTTTACCGTGAATGTTTGATAGTCGGAGAGATATCCGCACGTACACAATATTGTCTATAATTCCCTCTTGGAACAATCGACTGTAAGTAGGTGCAACATAAGATGTGGAGCGTCTATTTACAAATGGAACTTGAAAATTTATTTTGCTACGTAACATATGGATATTTCAGTCGATCAACTAACTCTGACCAGAGTGCTTATTTTTTGTAGATGAGAAATCAATTGCTTTAGATATGTAATGTTAACAGTTTCTTAATTTGAAAGGACTAGGTATACGAGTGACTGTGCAATGAATGGAAATGCAGATAAATGTGTTCTGTACAAATATGATTTTGTGACGAACATAAAACACAATTCATCTATTTTGCAACACAGACTCTTCGTCAAGCTCCATCGAAGCGTGAAAACGGAAACGAACCACTACATTCATTCTGACACGAGTGAAATGAAATTGTGACATAATTTATCAATTTTGATCTATTTATTGCTCGTCCTTGATGGTCTTTTCCAGTTCATTTTTAACTAACCTTAAAGCTTTAACTGGTGCAAATAAACGGTGAGTAGATTTGGATAGAGAATACTGATTAACAGCCTATGCTCCTCCACAAGGAGTAACAGGCGTAAATAAGCTTCTTTCGAGTATATATTTTTCTCTGTTTATATAAAACCTCATATCTATGATCATATTTATTTATTATTATTATGCAATCAGACAATTTCATCAAATTAATAACTAAAAATTAAAATATAAAAATCAACATTTTAACCAATCAGAAGTTGATAAATTAAGAAATTTGAAATATTCCCATATTGTAAATTTAGAACAACATAGATATAAGCGAACAATATTGTTTTCGATTAGATCCTCATCAGGCTTTACTCTAATATACAGTAATATTTATATGCATATACGAAATGAATTAAACCAATCAAGGTAGTTTATATGTCAATGATGATAACAATGAAAACGATTACATAATAAGTAAAATGTGAAAAGTACAAATTGCTAGTGTGATGACAGGTGTACGAGGTTTGATAAGAATAATAAAGGTTCAAATCAATGTTACATAATCTGAAATAGGTCAATGATTAGAAAAATATAGAAACTGAGATAACAATTATAAAATTATAAGATGACGTAATAAGAAATGTTCAGATAATTGGACCTTGAAACGTATAGTTGAGAGAAAATAAAGTGGTAGAAGGGTGTGAAGAAAAATAATAAACGAAGAGAAAGTTAGAAAAGGAATAAATAAATAAATTCATTTGTTAATTAATGCCAAGGGAAAGATAAGGGAGTTACAAATTTCTTCTGAATAATTTCGTATATGCATATAAATATTACTGTATATTAGAGTAAAGCCTGATGAGGATCTAATCGAAAATAAGAAATAACATTTAGAACATACCTGGAAACAACAGTTAAGTGGATATATTCCCTTTAAGCATGTATCTATGCATGTATGAATGTATGTATGTATGTATGTATGTATGTATGTATGTATGTATGTATGTATGTATGTATGTATGTATGTATGTATTTATGTAGTATGTATGTATGTATGTAGTATGTATGTATGTATGTAGTATGTATGTATGTAGTATGTATGTATGTAGTATGTATGTGTGTGTATGTATGTAGTATGTATGTATGTATGTATCTGTGTATGTATGTAGGTAGGTAGGTAGGTAGGTAGGTAAGCAGTTGGGTAGGTATCTATGTAAGTATGCGATGAATACATAACATTGTCCTGTTTAATAATATTTAAAATCACTATTATCATCATATTCATTTAACTCTTATTTATTCATTAAATATCCTGATTGCTACTATGGTATATGAATCAATTCTATTCTGTTATAGCTACAGTCATTATCATTATCCCATAATGATTACGTCACTCATAGTTGATCATATGAGTTTTGACATTAACATCACCATCATCATCAACGTTGACAGTCATGTTCATCACTTTGGTTGAATGTTTTCACAATTTTATCAATTCTGTGAATTTCAAGTAAAAGAATATAGTTTCACCATTATAGCTTATGTCAGTTCGAAATTACCCATCCCCCTTGAATCTAATTCTTAACTTTTAACCACCGACTGTGAATCATAATTTGTGTTTCTTCATATAGGTTTATAATCCTCAGTTAACTTTAGTAATTAGGTTGTCCATAAATTATAGTCTCATTAATGATAGAATATTGCTTATTGCCTATTGCCTACTAATCTATCGACGAAATAAGTAGTATTGTCATGTTATTTGAAATTTCTAAAAGAAATTCATTATTTCTATTTTTTTATTGTCCCTTTTAATCTAATGGCAAATATTCTATTCAGATTAGCTTTACTATTCAAAACCAAAGTGTTGTAGTGACTCACATTTATCACGAGAGCACGACTGGTTTAATAAAAACAATTATTATTATAACCGACTATACCAGTGTTTGTTTTAATGTGCTTTTGTTTAACTGTGCTAAAAAGCATCCATTATTCTTACACACTTTGATTGTGACTTCGTGCGAATTCGGTTACGTTCTCTAACCAAGATTGTGTACTGGCACGATCTCGGTATCCTTTCGATACCACGAGATCGCCAGCAAATATATCTCGACTTGATCCATTAACTGCTTTTTGATATTTGGCTTCCGGGGGATTTTATGGAGTCATTTGGCACGTGCTTTTTGGTAGCGGTGTTCACAGTCAATTGCGACACGACCTCACGCTACAGTGTTTTTCCCTTCCTGTCAATGAAAATATATCAGTTCCTTTTGGAATATTCTCATTTTTCTGAATCCTACAAATTTGTTTGTACACCGTTTGTATGAATACGTATATGGTGTATGCTACTGCTGTTTGAGGATATAACTAGTATGTATCATCAATCGAAAATGAAATGCCAAGTGGTAGAAAGCTAAGAATGTTCGAATAAAAGAGAACTAGGGAAGAGAATGAATGGTGTAATAATAATAATAATAATAATAATAATAATAATAATAATAATAATGGTGATGCTTTGGAAGATGATGATGAAGCTCACTGCTGTAGAGTCTCGCAATATAAAGAAACGTTCTACCTCTCCTACTTTGACCTTCAGGATTCTATGTGAGGGCTTAACTTGTGGCACAATTGCGTGCTTTCCTCAATGTGTGTCCTGTCCACTTCCAACGCTTCTTTCTGATTTATTCGTTAGCCGAAATCTCGTTTGTTTTCTCTCTTAGTCGGTCGTTCCAGATAATGTCTGGCCAACAAGTTCGAAGTATTTTGCGCAGACGTCTGTTGGTAAACACTTGTACCTTCTGGATGATGGCTTTCGTGGTTCTTCAGGTTTCCGCCCCATACAGTAGAACTGTCTTGACATTTGTATTGAAAATCCTGACCTTGGTGTTGGCTCACAATTGTTTTGAATTCAAGATATTCGTAAGTTGTAGATATGCAGCTATTGCTTTGCCGATACACGCCTTTACATTTAAATCAGATCCACTATGTTCATCAATGAAACTGTCCAGATATGCTTACGAACTGGAGATTAACAGGATTGAGTTGAAGAGAAAGGAAAAGAAAACTGAAAGCAAACAAGACAATAAGTGAAATTATGGTACAATGAGGCCTGTAAGAGAAGATTTACTTACTTACGCCTGTTACTCTTGATGAAGAATAGGCCGCCGACCAGCATTCTCCAACCCACTCTGTCCTTGGCCTTCTTTTCTAGTTCCATCCAATTCTTGTTCACTTTCTCATTTCTATCTTCATTTCCCGGCGTAATGCGTTATTTGCTCATCCTCTTTTTCTTTGGCCCTCAGGATTCCATGTGAGGGCTTTTCTTGTGACTCAGTTGGGTGCTCTCCTCAATGTATGTCCTATCCAACTCCAGCGCTTCTTCCTAATTTCTTCCTCCGCTGGGATCTGATTTGTTCTTTCCCATAATACATTGTTGCTGATAGTGTATAGTCAACGGATCCGAAGTATTTCGCGTAGACAACTGTTAATAAACACCTGTATTTTCTGGATGATGGCTTTCGTAGTTCTCCAGGTTTCTGTCCCATACAGTAGAACTGTCTTGACATTTGTATTGAAAATCCTGACTTTGGTGTTGGTTGACAATTGATTTGATTTTTAAATGTTCTTCAGTTGTAAATATACTGCTCTGGCTCCATCGATCCGCGCTTTCACATCTCCAACAGATCCATCATGTTCGTCAGTGATACTGCCCAAATATGTAGTGGTTTTTACATCTTCCAAATCTTCTCCGTCAATTTTGATTGGATTGGTGCATACTGCGTTGTATTGGAGAATCTTGCTTTTCCCTTTGTGTATATTGAAACCTACTGCTGCTGAGGCTGATGCTACACTGGTCGTCTTCTCCTGCATTTGTTGTTGCGTTTGGGATAGAAGGGCCAGATCATCTGCGAAGTCTAGATCGTCCAATTGCATCCTAGATATCCATTGTATCCCGTGTTTCCCTTCAGATGTTGACGTCTTCATGATCCAGTCGATCAACAGGAGAAAGAGAAAGAATGAGAGTAAGCAACCTTGCCTAACACCGGTCTTCACTTCGAACGACTTTGTCAACTGTCCTCCATGCACGATTTTGCAGTGTAATCCATCCTATGAACTATGTATGATATTGAATATCTTCTGAGGCACGCCGTAGTGTCAAAGAAGCTTCCATGGTGTTGTCCTGTCCACGCTATCGAATGCCTTTTCGTGGTCGATGAAGTTGATGTAGAGTGATGAATTCCATTCAATTGATTGTCCCACAATGATCCGTAGAGTTGCGATTTGGTCTGTATATGATCTATGCTTACGGAATCCTGCCCGTCGGTCACGAAGTTGGGCGTTTACAGAGTACTTCATTCTGTTTCACAATAATCTGTTGAAGACTTTTCCCGGTATTGAGAGAAGAGTGATGCCCCTGTAGTTATCACGGTTGCTGAGATCGCCTTTCTTTGTTATTTTGATCAGATGTCCTTTTTTCCAGTCTTTTGGTATTTGTTCTTCATCTTAAATCTTATTGAAGAGAATGTGAAGTATCCTTGCAGTTGCCGCTACGTCTGCTTTTAGTGCCTCTGCTGGAATGTTGTCTGGTCCTGCTGTTTTGACACTCTTGATTTGTCTGATGGCCATGCTGATTTCTTCAATTGTTGGTGGGCCAACATCGATTCGGTGGTCCGTGGGTGCTTCTTCGATGTTGGGTGGATTCAGTGGGTCTCATCGATTCAGGAGTTCTTTGAAGTGTCCTACCCACCTGTTTCGTTGTTCTTCAATGTTGGTGATTACCTTGCCTTCCTTGCTTTTCACCGGTCGTTCTGGTTTGCGGCGACTTCCAGAGAGTTTCTTTGTCGTGTCATACAGTTGTCTCATGTTTCCTTCTCTTGCAGCCTTTTCCACCGTCGTTGCTAGATCTTCCACATACTTACTTTTGTCAGTTCTGATGCTCTTCTTCACTTGTTCTTTTTACTTCTGTGTATTCAGTTTATGCCTTGGCTTTTGCTGCTCTTGTTCGGCTGGTATTGATTGCTGCTTTCTTGTTACTCCTTTCTTGAATCTTATCCAGTGTATCAACAGTGATCCATTCCTTGTGATGGTGCTTCTTGTGGCCCAGGACCGCATGACATGTTGAAGTGATTGCCTCTTTGATCCCCTTCCATTTGCTCTCCACAGTAGTTTTTTCTCCATCGACTAGATCATGAAAGGTCTGGAACTTATTGATGAGGACTATCTTGAGTTTGTTGAGTTTGTCAGTATCCGCTTCATTGTCCAGTGCTTCTTGAGTTTCAATTTCATCTTGTAGGCCAGCAAGTGATGATCTGATGACATAACAGCTTTTCTCTTGGTTCTCACGTCTTCCATCGTACTCCTGAACTTTTGTTGATGCAGATATGTTCGATTTGGTTTTGTGTAGTGTGATCCGGTGAAGTCCATGTGGTGTAGCCGTTGGTAGGCGCAGAGCATTGGAAGATGTTCATTGTAATGCCCTCTTTCCTTGTTTTCAAGGAAGCTTTGATGATCCTTGGTCCATGAGATTCCCATCCTATAAGTGCATTATATGCTTGTTTGGACAGCATCAATGCAACTCCTTTTGTAAGCGTGTCATTTTCTTCTTCATGGCTGGAGTATAACAGAAGCTCTCCCGAAGTTGGTCACTGTTGTTCAACTTTCGTCCAATGTGTTTCACTGATCCCAAGCACCTCTAGGTTGTGTCTCCTCATTTCTGCAGCAATTTGGAATTATATCCCGGTGTCCCACATTGTACGAGTATTTCATGTACCTAAATAAATGGTTGCTCTGGTTGTCAGAAGGAGCATCGACCTCGTGACGTCCGAAGGAACTCGACTTTCATAATGAGTCCTCACAATTCTTCTAGATGAAGACCTTCTGATTCCCAGTGAAGAGTTTAAAAGGCTTGAATATTTTTTTCCTGGTTAGCCTTTTTTAGCGAGTTAGTGTTCTAAGGGATGGAGTCGCTAACCCCATGTCCAACCCTCCTCCTTCTCCGGGCTCGGAACCGGCATTGGCCCCCGGAGGGACTACAGGCGGAGTTAAGAGACGATTTAAATATGTGCAAATGATGCAATGGAATTATGATCTTTACATTTTGTTAACCCACTGTGAGAATTTGCATCAAACAATAAATTGATCTTCCTCAATCGACTTCTTTGCTTGTTGCGACATAATTGTGAAATACTAATAAAAGTTTCATCGCTGTGAAATGCTTTGTACGTAACGGATGCTATTCATTTTCCACAATCATACTGTCGAAATGAATCATTCAAATAGTGGTCAGATTTAAGTCAGAATGAGTCGTTTCAAATGACAGTTTTTGAACAGAGGATTGTTTGTATTGAAAGGAGCGGATAAATTATTGGGTGTTAAGATTATCAATATGAAGGTTTGACTTGACAGTGATGTATCGTGTTAACAGCGATCTGCCTATATCCGTCAGTTTCGAAATCATTTAGACGGCTGAATCAAGGGCTATTTGGATCAAGATGCCAGAGCTCTGCATCCAGAAGAAATATTTTTAGTTGCTTGATTTACATTGATGCACGTCTGGATTTAATGGTGAGTGATCTTCATGTGTGTTGTGAAGACATCATTCGATTAAAAACCATGCAACCCTATTCTTTGCATTCTAATAGCTCAAAGTCATTCACAGATCTTGCCATAAATAACATTGAATCACAAGAAATTGAGATAATATAACTATGGAAACTGAAGAGAATTTCATCAAGATAACTTCTTTTTAACTGTTTAAGTCACTGTAAACAGATCTCTGTTTCAGTCTGTGGAAGATGCTTTATTTCGAATGTTATTATGGAGAGTTACATGAGCCAGCTTCTAGCATAAACATGCATAATATCACCTACGAATGATGTGATTGTCAGTTGACATTTGCATTTCGACTTATTGGAATTCAAGTATGGGAATGTTTAGTCATTAATTTGAGAGTTAATTGAAGAGGCCTTACATTTTATTTATGACATTTTTCGCAAAGTAAAAATTGTCCTCTTCCAATACGGTTTTCTTGACCTGTCCATCTGGATTGTTTAACAAAAGTAACAAAATAACCAGCAAATTAAAATATAATCCAAACATTTTAGAGTATAGGGTTGTGTATATGGTTGATCAGATTGTAGATGTTTTGACTGATATCACCAGTCGATGAATGTTAAAGCACCATGAAAAACCTGGAAACACAAACGACAGTTTCGTTCTGGAATAAGACTGCTCGGCACTGTGCATCCACGATCCCGCATGCGCGGCTCCATTACAGGACATTTTGCAACATCCCAAATAGTTGTTATGTGCACAAATATTACACAAATACATTCATGAGCAGTTTCAACTAAGACAGTAATTTTTCGCAAAATTGGAAAACAGATTTATTTAAGTTAAATTGGTTCAACGGAAAAACGAGATTTGTCCCAGTAGACTGCAATCCAGAATATCTTACCTGGAAATCTCATTAAAATCACAACTCACAAATAATGATGAAATACTTTTTGTGAATAATTTCAAAACTAAATATAGTCTCATGTTATTACAATGTGGATGATTGATGCATCTCAATGACTTCTGTGATGTATATTAGGTATCCACTGAAAAAGGCGTCACAAAAATTACTAGATTCAATGAAGCCTACATTAATCTGCTAGTTTTCTCAGTAGTGTTCATATATTCAAAACCCTTGAACTGGAATTCGTCTAACAACCACGTCCCGTATATCTCACCACCAACGTTGAACAGAATAGTATTGTCGCATTTTCATTCCTCATCACATGTCATAATGCCATTTCGCTACAATAATGTGCACTAACAGCACAAATGAAAATGAGCTTGATATAACCCGATAATTATTTCTGGAGAATTTCTCCAAACTCATGTCAATTTACATGGCTAATTAAAGATAGTCACAGAGATATTGATGCGTGATTTCAGCTCCATAATGAGTATCACTAATTGTTCCTTGTTTCACTTGTTTTCATTTTGTCTTCTCCATTTTGGTCAAGTGGACAGCCACCTTTTACATCCATTAATTACTCAAGACCATAGTGTGATTGACAACAAAAAGTGTATTTCATCGGAGGTTCAAGATGATATGACTGTTCATCAGTAACATATTATCCTCGATGAACAGTATTTGTTTGACGTGAACACAACACGTGCTACTCTCGCATTCGTGAAACCGTTCACACTGAGGACTGTACTTTGGCAATTCAATCACGATTAGGTGTTTGAATATTCCACAAGTTGAAATCATGAGTCAGTTGAAGCTAGACCACCATTGAAAACCTGGAAGCACTGGACGGCCGTTTCGTCCTAGTATGGGACTCCTCAGCAGTGCGCATCCACGACCCCGCACCACCCGGGGCTCGAACCCAGGACCTACTGGCTTCGCGCGCGAGCACTTAACCATTAGACCACTGAGCCGGCATCCAACGGTGTTAATGTCTAACTTCAACCAATCCACGAAGTTGCGCTACCGTACACCATTGTCCTCAGTGAGTTCCTATCTCACAACAGACCTGGTTGAACTCCACTGGTAACGACTTCTCACTAGAACTCCAGAATATTATCAGAAGGGGTTTGTGGAGATTTTAGATATTTTCACGGATTTAAATCATGAGTCAGTTGAGGCTAGACCACCATTGAAAACCTGGAAGCACTGTGAAAATTTCTAAAATCTCCACAAACCCCTTCTGATAATAATCATCTGCTCACTAGTGACTGACTTCAAGAGATACTCCTGGAGTTCTAGTGGGAAGCCGTTACCAGTGGAGTTCAACCAGGTCTGTTGTGAGATATCAGCTCACTGAAGACAATGGTGCACGGTGGCGTGACTTCGTGGATTCTTTGAATATTACTCAAATTCAGCAAATCTATTACAATTCTTCTAATCTACTTAGCGTTTCTGTAAAAGAAATATTTTTCTTAATTGAACATTAGTGTAAATAATAGTGTACATTATCTGAACGTGTGATATGCCGATATATGTCTGTTGACCTTAGTTGTTGTTTGTAGAAATGTCAATGATGAAAACTTTTGTTGCTTTTCTCCATATTTTATAATAATAATTAGGTTATCTGATGTTTTCTATTGTGTAGTGAGAGTGATATTTACTTTGAGTATAGAAAGGAATGTCGCTTTCTAATGATGCATTCATATGACTGACAATCATCGACAAGCACACTGCAGAAAAATGAATAAGATTCTCATTTTGCAATTATAGATTAGTTTCTAATGAGAAAATTAGCAGATAGCAAGTAGTCTATCAACCTCTCAGGGAATATTTGGCACCAGCCATCAATAATCACAGAAAATGTTTACCATCTTATTTCGTATAGTCGTAGTTATTGTAATCTCATCTGAGGAACTGTCATCACTAATTTAGATACATTTATATTCGACTGGTTGTTCCTTCTCACGGTTATCAGATGTCAGATTGTGTTCAATCGTCGTCATCAGTATTATTATTTTATATAATAAATCACGTTCTATGTATCATTATCGCACCTACAAGATTACATAAACACAATTCAAGTCTCACCAAGGACCTACCAGTCTCATGTGCGAGTGGTAAACCACTTGACTACTGAGCCAAACAACATCCAAAGCTGTCAAAGTCTAGATGTGGGAGAAGAATTTTAACTCAGGTGGATAGTTACGGCGAGTGACAACAGATGCGTTGAACTTTACTGATCACTGCTTCTTACTAGATCTCCAAGAAATAATACTTGAAGCCAGTAACGATTGAGCATATATTGATTCATATCAGGAGGGCTTTTGTGGATATTTCAGTAATTTCAATGGTAGAACTCGTGGATTAGCACTGCTGAGGGGTACCACTAAATCAGTACAATCAGCAAGACATTGTTAATTTTGATTGATGAAACATACTACTTATATTTGTCGACATCAGTAGCAAACACCACAACATGATTCATTAGGAGTTTAAATTAAATATGACAAATTCAATGTAAAAATGCAAATTCGCTTCATGAATTTTTCGTTTTCAACTTTGTTTCAAACTAATTTCAAATGTTGTAACATAAAATAAACTCGAATCAAACATCACAAAGATATTTTTGCAACACTAAAGTAATCTGATTCAGATTGTAAGAATAACACAAAATGATTAAGGGATTGGACGTTAACACAGTTGACTGCCAGCCGGTTCAGTAGCCTAGAGTCTAAGCTCTCGAGCATGAAACCTATAGGTTTTAGGTTTGAATCTCACGAGTGAGATCGTGGATTCGCACTGCTGAGGAGTCCCACACTTAGACGAAATGACTATGCAGTGAATCCAAGTTTACGAATTAGCTTACTATTCTATGTACATGTTTTTAGACTACTTATTATAATATTATAAGTAGTTAAAATATCCTGTTGTAGTTTCTCAAAACATCAATGTAATTTTTGAACGGAAACTCAGTTGACAAATCTTTTATTTGCGTACCCAAACATTGTTACGCTCAATCTTTATTTGCAGGAGTTTGAAACTACAGAACATGTTCCTTTAAACAGATAATCCATGTAATGAACGAATGAATCACTCAGTAATAGGATAAACAGAAAGTGTAATCTCTTCTCAAGCGAAGATGGATTGTGGCTAGCAGTGGAATGAAAAAACGTGCATTTCGTTGTATTTGGGACTCGTCAGTTAGGTGTAACAGAATCTCAGAGTTGATGTTCACTATGGAACTCGAACCTAGTATCGTTCACGTTATCCACTTAGCTACTGAGTCCTGAAAACCACATGCTTGTACATGTAAGTTTAAATTGGCTACATATTCTTTTACTTCAATCTTCTCATTGTTTTTGAGGACTGTAACTTATCAAACTCTTATTAACATATGTGCATCCTATACGGATTGCCTCCATAATACGTTTATTCACAAGCATTCTGAACAAAGATAGTAAATGACTAGCAACGAAATCCAAGATACAGATTTCGTCCTATTTAAGACTCATCAACTAGACAAATGTACATTCCAGTGTTCATCTATCACTTCACAACTCAAACCAATACCATACACCTACCCAACTACTAAATCTTATTACATAGAAACATTCAAACAAACAATACATTCTGGTTTCTCTTTATTAGATATTACTTTAAAATGACCCTCACCGTTATTATTTCTCTGTCTATTCAAAAATTTTAAAAAAAATGTAGGAGAAAAACGTCATTGATCGTATTGATTGATTTTCTTCTTTTTTTCTTTGTTTTCATCATCAGTAAGAAAATGAACATCTACATGTTATACGAAGATAATTGATCCAATTTTGTTTCTCTTAGAGACAAGAGAAACAATGTGGTCGGGTGATTTTCACATTTGTAACCTTCATATACATTTAGAATGATCTTCGAAGGATTCGGTGTACTGTTCTTTTTTCTCTCGTTTTCTCTTTCTCATTTCCTTCTTTTCTTTAACACACATTCTCTGAAGAAGCAAATTATCATGAGTGACGAAACATAATAATATCTAATTATATCTTTTAATCTATGCATTATGACATCTAACTCCATCTGTAGCTCTTCTACAGGTACAGACTGTGCTATGCATATGTAATAGTGGATTGTTGGGCATGAGATTTGCGACCACATCCCGTAGAAAACTTACTCGCTTAGAAAAGAGAGCTAACCAGAAAACAAAATTCAATTGTGATATTTTTAAATATACTATTATGAATAGACTTCCGTATGTGAGTGAAAGTGATAGAGAACTAACATGATGATCAGTTCTAGTATTGAAGTGAAATGTTGCTGTGATCAATATATACTTTCAAGTTGATTCAGTTGAAGTAACAAAACTTCATTTATTTCATTAGAAAAAGTTATATATCCGCCTTTAAAAACTATTAAGAAGAGGAAAGATTTGTGAAATTTGAGTAATTTAATGGTTGAAATGATGAGTTAATTAAAGCTAATCGACCATAGAAAACCTAGAATTATTAGACGGTAGAGCAATTTCGTGGATTGTTTGAAGTTGGACATATACACCACAGGGTGATGATCGGTTAAGCAGTCTACAGGTTAAGTTTTCGTGCACCAGACAGAGGGTTTAAATCGTGACTGCGAGGTCATGTTGACGCATTCATCTTTAATATTAATTACAGTTGACATCCTGGACTCATTTCAAATAGTTGATCATCGAAAATCAAAAATCATCAGACTACGGTTTTGTCTTAGTATGAGACTTGTAAGCAGTGAGTATTAATGATGTATTAATGAAGTTTGCGTTACGATAACACGGTATCTAATCTATATTGTTTAAATATCGTTGAATTCTTCGTTTATAACTCAGAAATAGCCTTAAAATCTATACTTAAAACGATATGGGTCGACTGTCAAAAAAACGAGCCCGGAAAAGCCCTAATACTTCAGATAATAACAATTCTGTTATTACCTATTCCCCACGTTCTGCTACTCCTTTTGAAGCTGATAATGTTGCGATTGATCTTACACCACATCTGATGCTGGATGACTCTGTCTCTAATTTAATAATGAGTTCCACATCAAGATCTAGGAGTATCGATAATATTAAGAGTGAATTAAACACTGTCTTTAAACAACTAACCGACATGCATTCTAAAGTTGAGTCACTTGCTAGCTCTTTATCAAAGCATGATGATTTGAAACAAGAAATAAAGACATTATCACCCCTTAAGCTGCTCCTGTCAAAAGATATCGTTCCTGCGGAACTTGATGACATAATAAAAGCAGAATCTGTTGTCGACTTTATCGCTAATGAAGTTACCAAGCGAATAATCTCTCGTAATAACGTGATTATCTATAATATACCGGACAGAATCCCCATTAAAACTGTGAGGAATTCGATATTAAAAGCATCTAACCTTCAGGATAGTCCATGCCAATGCATTCGACTCAATAAAAAGCACCAGAAATACTCGTGCCCGGTCTTGTTCAGATTCGACTCTCATGTAGCAGCTGAACGGTTAAAAGAATCCGAGAGGCTAATCTGCGCGCTTACGAAATTTAGAAACGCTCGTATAGTCCCAGATAAGACCACCAACCAAAGGCATATGCAAAAACGTACCTTGAACGAAAATAAAGGTGTTGATATCACAACAAACCACGGTGCATCAGCTACTGGATCCACTGATGCAGCTACCCTATCTGGTGTTCTCCAGTACTCTGATATACCAACAAAGAATGCTAATTTGCCTGTTACGTCTATAGTGACATCTGATAGCCAAAGTATATCTAATGACGTCACTAATCCGATATCACCCAGTTTACCATTAGAAGCCCATAAGCAAGTATTTATTTCTAATGCTACAACTTTTAAAAATGCTGCCAAGATTAAAATACCTTTGCCACGTAAGAAGAATGTAAGTACAGAACCTTCTGGTTCTAGACCCTATATCAAAAATACTACGATGACCGTACCAAATAAAAATAAGACTGTACTTCCCGACACCATGCTTCACCTTACGCATCGTAGGGGAGGTTATAAGGGCAGACTTGCTTCAAATGTTTCACAAGATGGCCACTGTAATCATTATGTAAGCAGGCCTAATACTGTACAGACCACAATGAACCAACGCACACTACGGTTATCCTCAAACGCTTTTAATAATAAACCTGTAAGATGTAACTATTCTCAACACTTTCCCATAGGGCAAGATGGTTTACTAGGTTACTCAACATCGAACGCTTTAAATAATAAACCTGTAAGACATAACTATTCTCAGCACTTTCCCATTGGGCAAGATGGTTTACTAGGTTACTCAATATCAAACATTTTAAATAATAAACCTGTAAGACGCAACTTTGCTCAACACTTCCCCATTGGGCAAGATGGATTACTAGGTTACGCACCATCAACCCAACCCCAACAGGCAAGTGCCTGTCTTAACTGTCCGCCTAATCAAGCTCTACAAATTAACCCACTTTATCAAAATACTGATTTTTTTGGCCTTCAGAAATCCCTGGTCCCACTAGCAATACAGTTTGTTCAAGCGATAGCCCATACGATAAGTCAAACATAATAAACCATAGTCTATGCAAATCCAAACCACATAACATCGACAGTGAAGCTCTCGGTTTTTTTACACTCCACACTCCCTTTTTAAACTTCTTACTTATCAACGCACGTTCACTTCTAAGCAAAATTTCAGCCTTGAGAACATTAGCTTTTCTAGCCAAACCTTCTTTCATACTTATCACTGAAACATGGTGCTCTCAAGCAGTATCTAATTCAGAATTAAATATCCAGAACTATCGACTTTATCGCTGCGACAGAGAAACTAAGCGAGGAGGTGGTTGTATTATATATGCTTTGGATACCCTAACAACTAATAAAGTTGAAGATAGTGTCCTGAATAGTTTACCAGAATCAGTCTGGATATCAGTCAACACCCTGAATCATAATCTACTACTTGGATGTATATACAGAGCTCCTGATAGTCTGAATAGTGGGAATGATCTTATTATCAATGCATTCATACATGCATCCTCTCTAAACTTTAATGCTAAGGTTATCACTGGGGATTTCAATTATCCTGGGATCAACTGGAGTACTGGTAGCTGTCAGACATGTAATGATGAGTTCTCGGCAACCATTAACATGCACTGCTGGTCACAGTGGGTTCGTGCCCCAACTAGAGGCGATAGTATACTCGATCTAATATTTAGTAGAGATGTTATACCACTATCTGTAAAAGTGTATGATGAATTTGAAAGCAGTGACCATAAGATAGTAGTTTGCGCTCTCCCTATCTATCTCTCTTATAACCCACCCATTCAAAAAACCTGTCAATATAGAGACTATAAGCATGCTGA
This sequence comes from Schistosoma margrebowiei, assembly GCA_944470205.2. Lineage (NCBI taxonomy): Eukaryota > Metazoa > Platyhelminthes > Trematoda > Strigeidida > Schistosomatidae > Schistosoma > Schistosoma margrebowiei. Next base: position 24,421 of record OX104028.1, read on the forward strand.
CTGGGACCTCCTGCATTCATTGATTAAACTATCAGACTGGGATAACTTTTTTTCATGTAATAGTCTCATGGATGCTATCGATGAATTCTATCTGATCATTAACTCCTGTTTAGATTCCTGTGTACCTGTTAAAACGTACAGGTTTAGTAAACCTTACGAATTATATATACCAGCTAAATATCGTAATAAACTAAAACGCCTACAGAATCGTTATTTTAAGTCAAACGACTTCACAGCAGCTGCACAAATAACAATAATTTTTAATCAAATTAAAGAGAAACATAGGTCAAAAGCCATTAATGAGGAACTGTTAGCCCTTAATACTAACTCGAAAGTACAAAACTTAACTCTCCTTTTCAATAAACGCACTAAAGCAACTCGTAATGTTGATATACTGTGCATCCAGCATAATAGCACTTTTATATACGACTCAAAAACCATGGCCGACCTTTTCAGTAGTACATTCGCCAATGTTGTAGAAAACACAAGTGGCTATGGTTCAAGAGCTATGTGCGTGACTAGCAACTCAATAAAATCTATCTCATTCACATGCATGAAAATTAGTAAGGCTATAAATACACTAAAGCTTTCGAAAGGTCATGGAGTAGACGGGATTTCATCATTTCTCTTCAAATATCGTGGTCCAGATATTCCACTTCTTCTTCTCAAGCTGTTTACTCTCTCTATGGAAACCGGTTCTTACCCCTATTGTTGGAAAACCGCGTACATCATACCACGTCACAAATTTGGAGATAAGACTGACATGAACAATTACCGGCCAATAAATATTACTCCAGTTATTTCTAGGATTATGGAAAAAATTATCAGTGATGAACTTTCCAACTATTTACTTGCTGGAAAATTTATCAATGATACTCAACATGGATTTCTTAAAAATCGTTCTTGCATGACATGTCATTTTGACTTCTTTAATTTAGTTTATTCTCTACGTAGCCAGGGTTATCTAGTCTTAGTGCTATATCTGGACATTTCTAAAGCCTTTGACATGGTTAGCCACCAACTTTTTATAGGTAAGCTCGCATCTTATGGGGTTCAAAATCCTTTGCTTGCTTGGCTTGATTCCTTTCTCAGCAATCGATACCAAATAGTCAAAATTAACTCTTCATTGTCTAACGCTGTCCCTGTTAGAAGTGGAGTAATACAAGGTAGTGTCTTAGGTCCTTTGCTCTTTTTAGTGTATATTAATGATATTTGTGAAAGTTTTTGTGTCGGTAAGCCCCTTCTATATGCAGATGATCTTAAAGTAGTATATTCATTTTCTCCACATGACCTGAAAAATATACGAAATTGCGTCAACATGGAGCTTAACAAGGTAACACAGTGGTGCTTGAAATGGCAACTGAAGCTTAATACGGCTAAATGTGGATGGATATGCTTCGGCGATACATCGCTCAACCTAGACGTTACCATAAATGGAGTAGTGTTATCTAAGTTACATACAGTAGTAGACTTAGGACTTAGATACTCCCAAGACCTGTCGTTTACAGAACATATATTAAAACAGACCTCTAAGTCTCAACGTCTAATAGGTTACATAACTCGAAATCTTTACAACACTGAGTCACGTATTCTAATGTACAAAGTTTGTGCTCGACCTCTTCTGGAATACTGCACGTTTATTCTTAGCAGTGCTCTCATAAAGGATAAATTAAGGCTGGAATCAGTACAGAGACGATTTACACTTCGTATTCTTGGAGCTGATTGTACCTTAACTTATAATTCTAGATGTAATAAACTTGGGCTAGACCCTTTATGGAGGAGGAGACTCAAACTAAATCTTATTTTTTTCTTCAAAATACTTCATAAACTATCATTTACATCCGATCACGCGATTCAATATGCAGAAACCTCTCATTATAACATACGTAATTCCTTGGCACTAGTGAAACAAACTCATTCTAAATCATCTCTTTATATGAATTACTTCACCTGTAAATTCTCTAGACTCTGGAATAACCTACCACAACCTATCCGCACGATAAAATCGCTCCCATTATTTGTTCGCTGCATCGATGCATACTGTTCTTCTGAAAATGCATTGAATGGTCTAGCGCCTTTAAGTGTATCTCATTCCACAAGTGATATTTTAGGAACCTTAAATGTTTAGCCATCTTTATTACTGAATCCCCTTAGTAAAACCACCCACTTGTTGTCAATATGTCAACACTGCCATTAGCAACTTTAACTAATTTGAATAACACAAACAGTATATCACTGTGTCACATGACACACGCATTTAGGTAGACCTGATTAATATATTTTGGTAATTACTTTTTTGTTGTTCCGTGCTCTCTGTTTTCGTTTTAATTTCTCTAGTTGTAGATAATTATCATTAATTCGATCTGGCACACGAATTGACCATAATTACACCGTTCATAAATCAACAGGCTGTCCATTTAAGAAATATTAAAAAATCCCGGATAATGCTTTGGATCGCTGTAATACTTGTACTACTTAAACAACCAGTGAACTAGTACACTTAAAACTTTCTTTTATCATATGTTTGTTTTCTGCACGTTTAACGTTATTACTTATATCAAATTGATCATGCCTGTAAACTGGCGTGAATTCTGTAATTATTATTTTTCAGAATATAAATTTATTTATTTATTTATTTTATTTATTTAAAGGATAACTGTATGTCACAATGGGTCTTCAATATACTTGTCCAGCCTCTAGTTTAATTAGCTAATATAATCAGAAAGGAGGGTTTTGTAAAGATTGTAGTGGTATTCAGTATTTATAATCAAATTTCTTGTTCATTCGTATGTCAATACTACTTAAATGAATGTGATTTTCTTTGGAGATTTCTATTTAGGCATAAATATGTTCTTTATTGCATACTGTCAATCAGTACAATAAGAAACATACATTCATTAATGACTAGAGCTTTTAATCTAATGTATAACGAGAACTATACGTTAGTATGTAATGTGATTGAAAGAATGTCTACGGGTAGTGAGTACGACACGATGAGTCTATAATGTGTGAAAACATTTGAGCGACGTTAATGTCACCTTCAGAATGAGGGTTATAAACCAATGTGAAGAACAAAGATTATGATTTACAGTTGATGAGTGAGGTTAGGAATTAGATGAAGGGGTTTTCATCACCAACTGACATGAGCTACAATGCCAAAAACTCAATTTAGCCAAATGGATGAATGAGTTTTGCGCTCAACTCCAAGATCTATTCTCTCATCACTTTGAGATCAGTCAAAAAGTCAAAACAGTAGACCTGTGACACGAAGAGACCGAGTTTAAAGTCCTTTGTAAGCTATTATGATCAGTTTTATGTCATAGTGACATTTATCAGTCATAATCAAAGTAGAATTTAATTTATCTCTTGAGGTAATTGAAAGGTGAATTATGGAAACCATCTACCAATTAACGTTACTGAGTTTTCGAAATCCACTCTCGTATTTGACCAATTTAACGCACTTATTCAACAACGTGATTTAAGTCGATGATTGTATACGAGGATTAGTGACATATATATATCTTAATGGCCATAAGAACCGAAGAAGAAACTTGCTTCATATGTGGAGTCAGCATAAAGCTACTAAACTGTATTCATAGCAATTCATTTATCAAACTATAGATAATCTATTACATCTAGCAGAAGAGTTTTTGTACATAATATAGTATTTTCAATAGTTGGGATGATGAGTCAGTTGAAGCTAGACCACCATGGAAAACCTCGAAGCATTGGATGGCCGTTTCGTTCTAACGTGGGATTCCTCAGCAGTGCGCATCATCATCATCATTATCGCTACACCATTCATTTTCTGTCCTAGTACACTGCTCTTCGAACATTCTTAGCCTTCTGCCATCGGGCATTTCACATTCCATTGATGATAAATATTACTTATATCTGTCAACATCAGTAACATACACCACATAAGTATTTATATGAATTGTATATATCTAAAGCTGTAAGATTCAGATAAATGGGAATATTCCAAAAGGAACTGATATATTTTCACTAACAGGAAGGTAAAGTTCTTAGGTTTTGAATAGTAAACCTAATCTGAATAGAATAGTTACCATTAGATTAAAAGGGAAAATAAAAGGATACAAATAATGAATTTCTTTTAGAAATTTCAAATTACATGACAATACTACTTATTTCTCCGATAGATTAGTAGGCAATAGGCAATGTTCTATTATTAATGAGACAATAATTTATGGATGACATTTGAGTGGCTCCTAAATGACCTTGAGAATGTCCACCTAATTACTAAAGCTAACTGAGGATCAGGAACCTGTGTGAAGAAACAAAGATTATGACTATTGTTTAAGCAACTAGATATCAAGAAGACTAAGATGAAATATTATGTGTTTGGATGTAGTCTTTCTTATGTCTACATGATGTGTAAAAAGCTAGGTGGTTACATCATGGACTATAAAGCTTGATGACCCTGATTCGAATCATTAAAGTAACATCAATACGCTAAACATTGTAGATATATCCTACCGATGAGTGTTAAATAACATAAAACGTAATTGCGCAGTTATCTACTAACTACATTCAACTACTTGACATTCATATTCCTTTATTATATTTATGGAATCGGAATGAATGCTCATCACTATGATAGACTGAATCACAATTTGAATATTTGTTATTGAGTGTTAAATTTGTCTTACTTTGTTTCTACTCGCTCACTTTCCACTCTTTTGTATATTGTGTTTTATACTACTTAATTACATTGAGTAAGCAGTTGTATTCCCAACAATCTTGACACTTATGTTGTAACGTAAGTTGTAGTGTAATATTCTGAAATGTTCACATGTACTTATAACGTTTATTGTACCTATCATTGTATTTATCATTATCATCACTGTACCTTAATCACTGTAGCGGTTATCCACAGTTTGTGCATTTGTTTAGACGCCATAGTTTCCACATGGTTTTGCTCTTGATTTAGGTTTCGGTTGTTCGTAAACTGTTATCGAATTTAGACACAGCTATTAGCTCTCCTTTGTAATATCGTATGTTACAATCTTTCTTTATGTTACTGTTACAGGAAGCCTTCTTATTTTCATACTTGAAGCACGTGTTTAAACGCTCCAGACACCTCACAAGTTGAGGTTTGTAACTAAATTTTGTGTATTATTCAATGAAGAACCGTAGTTATACTAAATGAGGTTGGTTTGTAGATGATAATGGTATCAATACATCTGGATTGATTAGACTCAACCATCAACATCAAAAATGACAGTTTGTTTGAAGATAATATTTCAGATTTCACTAACTTATCGATTGTATTCATGAATGATTAATTTCACATCAGGTTAGATAGTAATAAAGATTAGAAATCGCTAGATGAATATAGCAGTATAATATAAGGTTGTTTAAGAATAGGTTATCATAACCCCTCTAGAGATCTGTGATGAACACAGCCTACAAGTTACCTTAATATCCTGTTTGCTTGACGAATAGAAATTAATCAATATAAGGTTGTGGAGATTACTAAGTTTTTGATCGAGACCATGAATCGATTGATGTTTGACCATCAGTGTTAGCCGTTTCGTCTAAATTGATCTACAGAATATCTGAGAACCATACAGTGAATGCTTCATCAATCGTCTCAGTTTTTATTGTTCATTCGTTTCCAAAGAAATCAATCTCAGTTCTCAATCTATTCTCCTTGATCTTCAAACCTTGTACCACCACGTATTTCAAATTCTGTGCATGATACATACTACTTATATCTGTCAACATCAGTAGAACACATAACATAATACTGTTCCAACTCTTTTCTATTCATATTCATATTAATTTTCAAACATATATGGTGATGTTATATCTTAAGCTGATGTACAGTTATATCAGAAGTACTATTGTTTTGATGAACTGATTCGCTGACTTATTCACTAAAGAAGATGAAGATAGTTTCCATGTCAAACAGAGGAATTAATCCGAAACCAGCTACACAGTTAACAGTCCTTCTCGTCAAATGTCAACATTATGTGTCAACAAATTTGTGGTGGACCAAACAGATATGAACACAAAAAATATAAACAAAGTTATTAAAAATCAATAGTAATATATATAATTAATTGTCACAAATACAATAAAAATTGGGGACGTTACTTAAATTGATCAGACGTTGCGTGTTATGATTAGGTCCAGTAAAGTAAATCCACAATTATAAATGTTTGTTGATTCTGAACAGGTTGGTGAACTCTCTAATGATATAATCCAACGTTGAATGTGATATATTTCGGTTACAGTCTATAAATGAAGATAGAATTTGATTTAGACTTCGGATAGCTCAATCACAAATGGAAATAGAACGAGGAGTGTGCGAGAAGCAGTGTATTTGTTAGCCGGCAGCGGTATGTCACGCAATGTGTGTGTTCAAGGTCATTTACTAAAACAACAGTTACAGTCATTTAATGTTAAATATGCATACAGTGGAAGGTTGACAAAGTAAATACAAATAACATTGAAAACTATTTACAAAATAAGCTTGTCGGGTCCATCTCCACATAGCTCCCCCCAGAGTGTCCGGAGGTAACACTGGTTATAATAGAAAAAATGTAAGGGTATGATATATACATGTATACAAAAATAATATTTACAGTTATAACCAACAAAAATGTGGAGATGAGTATGACCAGTAGCAGAGATGTAGCATAGCACAATAAACACACACACACACACAAATGAAGACACTGTCATGTAATGTCTTGGTTGGCTAACAATGATAATAATAATGTGCAAAACTGCTAAAGACCCAACAAAATAACCGGACTGTTTATGTTTGTATACGATAAATGAATAACTAAACAGAGTTTACTCGTTTATTATTGTGACAAAAAAAATTTTTTTTTTAAAAACTGACAAAGCGAGTAATTGTGGAAAAATGTGATTATGTACACTGTGAAAAGGAAAAAAAATTTTTGGGTGAAATTAGCAGTGTGTGACATAGAGAGATGTGTGCTTTGCTTTTTTTTTCTTTAATCGACGAAATCGACATAACGCTTGGGTTTGTTTATAGGTCTACCGGAGCGTGTTAAACAAGGAGGCTTAGTATTAAGTTTTTTTATCCTCCACTGGTTTTTCAGTCGCTGGTGAGAGGGGTTGATTATCAACAGCGTTGTCTTCCTTGACTTGAGTAGCTTCACAGAAAGCAGGTTTTATTCTGTCTATAGAAATAGTCTGCTTGTTGCCATCTCTGTTGATGATGAAGTATTTTTGTGTGCGTTTAATTACTTTATATGGACCTTTATATGGTTGTTTCAATGGTTTTTTAACCGTATCTACTCGGACAAAGACAAATTTGCACGTTTCAAGGTTTTTATGAAGTTGGACTCGATTGTTGTGTTCACGAGGGGATATTGCTTTAATATTCTGCATCGTTTGTAATAGGCGACTTACGAAGTGAGTAGCCTCTCCTGGCGTTGTAGGTTCATAGTTGACTAGTTGACCAGGTAACGTTAGAGTTGTACCATAGACTAACTCGGTGGCTGTACATCCAATGTCTCCCTTTATGGTTGAACGAATACCGAGGAGTACAAGTGGTAATGCGTCACTCCATTTGGTTGTATCATCTTGTGCCATCAGCGAGCTTTTTAATTGGCGATGAAATCTTTCAACCATGCCATTAGCTGCTGGGTGGTAAGCTGTTGTTTTGATGTGGTTCACGCCCAGAAGTCTTGTGAATTCCTGAAATAAGATAAACTGAAACTGGGAACCACGGTCTGTAGTGACGATAGAAGGTACTCCGTAATTTGCTATCCAACGCTCAAGGAATACGCCAGCTATCGTTTCTGCGGAAGTGTCTTTTATAGGGCAGGCTATAGCCCATCTTGTGAATCTGTCCACTACAGTGAGAATGTGTGTGAAGGAATTAGATGGTGGTAGTGGACCAACTATGTCTAGATGGATATATTGAAAACGTTTTTCTGGCAGGGGATACTTGCCAACGGGACTGATCGTGTGCTTCTGAATCTTGCTGCGTTGACATTGTAGGCAGCTTCGCGTCCATCGTTTTACATCTGAATTGATCTTTGGCCACACAAATCGCTCAGTAATCAATCTGGTTATGGCTCTGATTCCTGGATTAGAAAGGTCATGCAGTTGGCGAAATACCTGTCGACGACAGGCTAGAGGGACGAAAGGGCGATTGTTACCCGTTCAAACGTCACAAATGATAGATGTATTTGAGAAAGGTATAGGTACTGGTTTAAGGTTCAAGTTAGACTTCACTTTGCAGCTTTTTATATCTGCGTCGTCTACTTGTAATTTTGCGATTGTTTCCAGATCGATGTCTTGCTTACGTACCAGGGTATTTACATCCTTTCGTGACAAAGCGTCTGCAACGACATTGGTATGTCCTCTGACATATTGGATGTCTGTTGTAAATTGAGAAATGTAATCCAGTTGTCTTGCTTCTCGTGGAGAGTGTTTGTCGTACGATGTGCCAAAAGAATGGCAAAGGGGTTTATTATCCGTCATAATGGTGAAATCGCGACCCTGTAACAAAAAATTGAAATGTTTTACTGCTAAATACATAGCTAAGAGTTCACGTCCAAAAGTGCTATAACGTTCTTGTGTTGGCGATAATCTCTTGGAGAAAAAGGCGATTGGAGTAATCGTGTTGTTTACTCGCTGTTGTAATACTGCCCCGACGGCTTTTTGTGAAGCATTGGTGCATAGGATCAACAGTGTTGTGGGGTCAGTATTTAGATGTTGAAGCATGATAGCATTAGCAATCATGGATTTAGCTTTTTCGAATGCTACTTTAGCATCAGAAGGTAACTTAAATATTTGGTTTTTTTCTTTCTTGGTACCTGCTTTATCATTTTTCAGTAAATCTGTCAATGGCTGTAGTACATCGGCACAATTTGGTAGAAATCGGCGATAAAAATTGCATGTTCCCAGAAAACGACGTAGTGATTTTACTGAGGTTGGTTCTGGGTAGCTGGAGATGGCTTTGACTTTTTCTTCAAGCGGTTTAATTCCTTGGGAATCAATATGGTGTCCTAGGAATTCCAGAGATGAGGCTCCAAATATACACTTCGACGGGTTGATTACAACACCATAACTTTTGAAACGTTCAAAAAGCGTGTGTAAATGCTGGACATGTTGTTCAGTGGAAGAACTAGCGATTAAAACGTCGTCGATATAGACAAATACAAATTCCAAACCCCTAGTTACTTCATCCATAAATCTCTGAAAGGTTTGAGCGGCGTTTTTTAGTCCGAAAGGCATCCTCAAGAATTCAAACAAGCCGAAAGGTGTAATTACAGCTGTTTTTTCGATATTTTCAGGCGCCATCGGTATTTGATGGTATGCTCGGACTAGATCTAACTTTGAAAAAATCTGTTTTCCATGTAAATTTAAAGAAAAATCATGTAAATGAGGGATTGGATACCTGTCTGGGATAGTCTGGTTATTTAGTCGGCGATAATCTCCACATGGGCGCCAGTCTTGATCTTTCTTGGAAACCATATGCAACGGCGAGGCCCAAGGAATGTTAGATTGTCTGATTATCCCAAGCTGCATCATGTGTTCGAATTCTCTCTTAGAGAACTGCAACTTGTTTGGAGGGAGTCTTCGCGCCCTGGCACGAATGGGTGGTCCTGTAGTAGAGTTATTGTGTTGAACATGATGTGTAGAGCATTCGTTTTGGTAATCAGTTCTGGTTATGCTTTCGTACTTCGACAGGATATCAGTGAAAATTTTGTTGTCGGGTCTTAACATTCGAACGCCATGAATTTCGTAATTCGAGGTAGGAGTGCCACTGACCTGCAAACTTGTGTTCTTGTCAATAAGTTTCTTTTTCCCCATGTCTACCAATAGGCTGTAAGCACCAAGAACGTCGGCCCCGAGAATGCGTTGTTTGATTTCAGCTACGATGAAAACCCATGTGAAACGTCTACGGAGACCAAAATCTAAGATAAGTGATTGTTCACCATAAGTTTTAATGACTGTGTTATTAGCTGCGACTAGAGACAATTTAGTACTTTGCGAGTGCCGTCGTAGAGAAAGGCGTAATGGGACTATGCTGATTTCGGCTCCTGTATCGACCAAAAAATCTGAGCCCGAAATTCGATCCCTGACGTGAAATAGACGGCTCGGGTAGTGGCCAGAAACAGGCGCCGCCATCACTGTCTAGCCGTCTCGTTTCCCTGGTCATTTGGGTTGCTTATTTTAAAGTTTCATGGTTTAGTGCACCGGCGTGCCTTCTCCCCGAAAGTCGCATGATACCAGCAAGTATCTGCTATCCGTTTGGGTGACCTAAGACGAGGTCTGGATATTGATCTCCTTCTGGACTTAGATCTGGCAGGTCGAGAATGGATAGTAGAAATAGTCGCCTGCAGTGCTGCTAGCTGCTGTGTTAACTGTGTTATTTGTTGTTGGATGCTGTTAGATGGGCTAATCGTGTCTCCACTAGAGGTTTGTAGTACATTCAAACGTTGGCTGTCGGGATAAATCTCCATCATTTTGTCAGCCATATCAGCTAGATCGTCGAGATTGACGGAAGTTCCTGATATGCTGAGAATTTTGGTGACATTCTGTGGTAAACGTTGAAACCACATCTGTTTAAGCAATGCATCGTCTACCTTATATGACCCTGCTAAGTGTTTCATACGTCGGAGTAATTGCGAGGGTCTCTTGTCCCCCAATTCGCAAGACGTTAGCAATTGCTGCAGTCTTCTCTCGTCTGAAACCGAGGTGCGTTGGATTACGGCTGTCTTTATTTTATCATAAGGTTCAGCTTCTGGCACGTGATCGATTAAATCTCCGACTTCAGCAGCAATCTCAATAGGGAGTGCCCCAACTACATAAGCATACTTTGTTGCCTGAGATTTTATACCTCTAGCCATGAACAAAGCTTCGATTTGTGCGAACCAGATTCTTGGATTATTAACGCGGAACGTTGGTAGTCTTAAGTCTGAAATTGCGTTGATCGAGGTTAAGGCATTATCTTCTGATTGTGAAGAGTTCAAGGAGTTGATCAATGGACTATCTATATCAATGAGTTTACCAGGCGAGTTCATGATGGCAAAAACAAATATAAATGAACTAGCGTGCCAAGTAATAAAAAAATGAATATATATATAAACAGTAAACGTCTATAATGAATTCAAGGATCACCAAATAATTGTGGTAGACCAAACAGATATGAACACAAAAAATATAAACAAAGTTATTAAAAATCAATAGTAATATATATAATTAATTGTCACAAATACAATAAAAATTGGGGACGTTACTTAAATTGATCAGACGTTGCGTGTTATGATTAAGTCCAGTAAAGTAAATCCACAATTAAAATGTTTGTTGATTCTGAACAGGTTGGTGAACTCTCTAATGATATAACCCAACGTAGGATGTGATATATTTCGGTTACAGTCTATAAATGTAGATAGAATTTGAGTTAGACTTCAGTTAGCTCAATCACAAATGAAAATAGAACGTGGAGTATGTGAGAAGCAGTGTATTTGTTAGCCAGCAGCGGTATGTCACGCAATGTAGTAGTACAACGGAAAGTGTGTTCAAGGTCATTTACTAAAACAACAGTTACAGTCATTTAATGTTAAATATACATACAGTGGAAGGTTGACAAAGTAAATACAAATAACATTGAAAACTATTTACAAAATAAGCTTGTCGGGTCCATCTCCACAAATAGGTTGGTATAAAGAAGTTTCAAAACAGACAATCATATTTACATTGAAGGATCTCAACAACTAAACTTAACCAATTACCAGTCCGTGGTCAGCTAATAGAAAACTCTCGATTATTTAAAGTATCAGTTACGGTGGTGAATTGATCAGTTCAATCAGTCAGCCAGTCAGTCTGATACAACGTAGGACTAAAAGTATATATGTGCATCGTGTCAAGTTGCCATACATCATTAGCATATCAAGATGAACACCGAATTCATAGAAGTCGTTAATCCAGTGATGGTGGTCTCACACTCGAATGCCTATAACCTATAGATCACTGAGCTGGTTGACATCTAACGGTGTTAATGCTTAACTTTAACTAATCTACTAATCAATGTTATGATTATCATTTCATTTCATACATTATACATATAAATATATTATTTCCTTGTTTAATAATTCAATCATTATACGTTCCAGATAAAGTTCTTCTGAGGTTGAAACATGTGAATGATAGAAACTTTTATATTTTTACTATGAAAATATATGAATTTATTATTAAGAAAGTATATAGTCAACAGAGAAACACGTTTCAAATATGTTTATTATGTATTTGTGTGTGTGTGTGTTTGTTGTTCGTTGTACAGGTATATTTATCATAAACTAAGAATTACGTAATCATGATGGGATAATGATAAGGATGGTAGCTATAACAGGATAGAATTGATTCATATACCATAGTAACAATCAGGATATTGAATGAATAAATAAGAGTTAAATGAATATGAATAGAATAGTGAGTTCAAATATTAGTAAACAAGACAAAGTTTTGCATTTATCACATACTTACATAGATACTTTCCTACCTACCTACCTACCTACCTACCTACCTACCTACATACATACATACATACATACATACATACATACATACATACATACATACATGCTAAAAAGAATATATCCATTTAACTGTTGTTTCCAGGTATACTTTAAAAGTTATTTCATTACTTAATTACTCCCGTTGCCCCTCATGAAGGAGTATAGGCCGCCTACCAGCATTCTTCATTCAAATCTTTCCTGGACAATCATCTCAAGTTGTTCACTGAGCGAATAGAGTGGAGACATTTCTCTTTGTTAGTTTCACATCATGGCTATATATATATATATTCTGGTTAATATCTTGTTAACAAGGTAATTTCTACGGGATGGGGTTGCTGAACCCCATGTTCAACTCTCCTTCTTAAACCGGCTTTGGAACCAGCAGTAAAACACTACAAGTTATAGTCGGAATTTTCGATGTCATACTTATTAAAATTTAAAATTTATTCTTGTACTTTAGTTAATGTAGTGAATAAGAACACAAGTGGGGACAACTTAATATATCCCAATACAACAATACTGAATATCTTGGTAAAATCTGAGAACTAAACTGTTCCTTCATTATCAAGCCAATCGTTATCTGTTCTCGTTCTATTCTCTTCACATCTTCCCAACATTCTATCTCCAGACATTACAAATTCTATTGGTGATATATACTACTACATTCACTTGTCAACATCAGTAGCATACACAACATTAGGATGAAAAGTTTGTGTAAAATTTTCAAGTTTATTATTGATTACATCATCTATTGACCTTAACTGTAGGCTTCATTAGTTAGTGAGGCTCTTCTGCTGTACACAACTGTGAAGTGAACCCAAGGAAACATGGAATAATAGGGAATACGTTCGGGTTTCATCACCTTGGTGACTTTTATAGATTCGAAATCTCAACTTTTGCTTGTCCATGAAATAATAGTGATAAAATCAGTTGTTATTCTTTGACGTCTGAAATTGATGAATAATTCTCGGTACAACTTTGTAAATTCTTCTCAAGATTAGTCATAAATAATCCTATGATTACCAATTGAACAACAGGTTTGTAGATATTGGTGATTAACATAGTTTGAGGATATAAGACAAACAGTTCTGAATTCGATGAATAATGAAATCATGTATAGACAGTGATGATTGGATTTTCTTCTTGGTGATGATTCAAACTTAATTTTGATCAACCTTAATTAAAGTACATTTATTCTCCTCTATTGATTGCTTCAATATTTCTGTTTTGTCAAAAGATTTTAAGAACAAACAAACTATGCTCAGAGAGTGGTTTTGTGAAGTCATTTGGAGCTAGACCAACTGGGAATGCTGGACGGCCGTTTCATCCTATCATGGGACTCCTCAGCAGTGAGCATACGCGATTCCACCTCACGAGATTTGAACTCAGGACCTATCTGTCACGTGTACAAACACTTAAACTTTAAACCACTGAACTGGCATCCAACGGTCATTAGCAGTGACATTCAGAACACATGACTCATAGTCTTTGGAAAATCTCAGTAAATGATAATAAATATCATACCAGTATAATCGATCAATAGTTAAAAGGAGTCGTCAACTTGATGTATAATATGTAAGGCGTTTTCAGTGAAACATACTCAGTTCAAGTTTCAATATCAATATCAATATCACGATGTACGTACATTCAACTAAGAAGTTCAAATTAAGACGTAACTTAGGTACTGAATTCTTTTGCTGCATGCTCAATATCTATAATAAGGAGCCAAGATCAGCCAGCAATTGAAAGTAACTCAGGATAATTATTTCCAAAAATCAACATACAGAACTGTCGTCGGTTTTCTTGAAAGATATTCATTGTTTATTTGTCATACAGTGTTTTTGTTTACTACCTTGCTGATCCATATATAAACAAACTAATGATCGTGAAGTGACAATATTCTTTGAAACTTTGTCATAAGAGATGAGCATTTGACCACATCATTACATGTAAATCTGAGGATAAACATGATAACTTGTATGCAAAGAACGTTCATGTTGAAAAATAAATCATACAGATATTTCATTATCTATTATACTTTCACTATTTCAGATGGTCTCTCACTCAAACTCTCAATGATACACGTAAGTCAACACATTGAAAGTATAAACACCTACATCCTCACTCATTGTGATTACTCACAGTTTGTGCGATTCCATTCTTCTCAGAAACTGAAAGTGAAATAATTTTTACGTATCTTTAAAATGAAGGTATAACCGTTTGTGAAATCCATTCACCGTCTGGTTGCACCAGTCACAGCTTTAAGGTTAGTTGAAGTGAACTGGAAAAGACTATAAACGACGAGCAATAAATAGATAAATCAAGTCACAATTTCATTTCACTTGTGGAAGAATGAATGTAGAGGTTCATTTCTGTTTTCACGCTTCAATGGACCTTGACGAAAAGTCTGTTTTTCAACGTAGATGAATTGTGTTTTATGTTCGTCACAAAGTCACATCTGTACAGAACACATTTATCTACACTTCCATTCATCGCACAGTCATTCGTATACCTAGTCCTTTCAAATTAAGAAACTGTTAACATTACATATCTGAGGCAATTGATTTCTCATCTACAACAAATAAGCACTGTGGTCAGAGTTAGTTAATCTACTGAAGTATCCATATGTTACGTAGCAAAATAAATTTTCAAGTTCCATTTGTAAATAGACGCTCCACATCTTATATCGCACCTACTTACAGTCGATTGTTCCAAGAGGGAATTATAGACAATATTGTGTACATGCGGATATCTCTCCGACTATCAAACATTCACGGTAAACCTGACAATTTATTTTCGTCAATAACAATACACTAGTAATACAGATTTAGGAACAAGGAATTCGACATTCCTTTTGAAGGATGTACACTCGTCTCATTTGCATGATGTTCACATCGATTTATTTATTACGGACTCAATTGAAGGAAGCACTTGAGGCATTACAGTTAATATTCATTGAAATATGATCACTTTGTGAGTGTACACACACAGTATTACATCTAACATAAACTTTTTAATTATTTATCTCTCGAATTCTAAGTATCGTTAGTGTCTTAATTGTAGTTTTTAAATATATGATCACTTATGTGATACATCTAAATGGGGAGATATCTGTCTATTATGAGAACGTCAATTACAAAATTGAATAGAAAATTAATTTTGGAACATGCTTCAAACGAAACTGAGAATATCAGTTTTATTAATGTGAGTGTGATTACTTGTCTTTGAATAAAATATCATAAACGGAGATACATTTCTTCAATGAATAATATGTCTGTTGACATATGAGGTTGTGTGTTGACAGACCTTCACATGGACTCGTATTTTCAGATTACTACAGAAATTAACGTAAATGAGCTGGGATTTGGAATCAAAATAGATTTTCAATGTGAAACAGGTAAGAAGCTTTAGAACAAATGTTGTTGACATTTTGATGCACGGTGACGTGCACAATCAATCATCTCTTTGCTGAGGCTCATAAAGCCGTCTTTCTGGAGCAAAATATCTAATGTGCATGAATGTTTTCAAACGCGAAAATGTAGATGGCTATTTTAAGACATGTCACGCTTATGGTTACCGTTCGGCCGATCGAGACAGGTATATGAGAATGACGTATTTAATCAGACTATGTATCCAACCATTTTTTCTCACTAACTTTCAGTACGAGACTCACACTTGCAGTCATCAGTACGAAACACAGTCATAAAGGAAATGCGTAATTTTCAAAACGTCCATCAATTGTCTCAGAATGACTCAAACTTCATTGTTTTTGCATCCTCATACAAATTGCATCCTTTTTCCACTCTTTACTGTTCGATCCTCTTGTCTCTCAGCTGCCAGACCTTCTGTTCACGACTAACATCATATACTATTTATGTCAATGTAAGTAGCACACACCACAATAGTTTCTTAAATTATACAATTGCACATTTTAATGAATGCGTCTCCGACTAGGAGTATAAAGCTCCGATAACTTTTGTCATTCACCTATTTCTAAAATTGTGTGATAATAATTTTCTGTATATGGTGGACAGTGGGACATTATCGTGGATTGTTTGGACTTGGACATTAACACCGTTGCATATCAACCGACTCATTGCTCTAGAGGCTAAGCGTTTGCCCGTGAGACAAAGTGTCCTGGATTCCAATCTCGTTTCGGGATCATGAATGTTCACTGTTGGGTAGTCACGTAGTAGGATGAAACGTCCGTCCAGTGCTTGCAGCTCACCCATGATGGTCTTGTTTCAATTGACTCATGAACTCAATTATTAATGAATAGAATTGTAATTCTCTTGACTACTTTAATGTGCATTCCAAATACCATCATAAGGAATGGATCTCTACAGAAACACTGGACAAGATCAAAGAAAGGAAGAACAAGAAAGCAGCAATAAACAACAGCCGAACACGAGCAGAGAAAGTCCAAGCACAAGCTGAATACATAGAAGCAAACAAACAAGTGAAGAGAAGCATTAGAGCCGACAAGAAGAAATGTGTGGAAGAACTAGCAACGATGGCAGAAAAAGCTGCTAGAGAAGGAAATATGAAACAGCTTTACGATACAACGAAGAAACTAGCAGGGAAATACAGTAAACCAGAGAGACCGGTCAAAGACAAAGAAGGCAAGTCAATCACCGAAATTCAACAACAGCGGAACAGATGGGTAGAATACTTCGAGGAACTCCTGAATAGGCCGGCTCCAATGAATCCACCGGACATCGAAGCGGCACACACAAATCTTCCCATAGACGTCAACCTACCAACGAAGGAAGAAATTAGAATGGCCATCAGACAAATCAAGAAGAGGAAAGCAGCGGGTCCGGACAACATACCAGCTGAAGTACTGAAGTCAGACATCGAAGCAACTACAAACATGCTTCACCTTCTATTCAAAAAGATTTGGGAAAAAGAACAAGTGCCGATGGATTGGAAAGAAGGGCACCTCGTCAAGATTCCAAAGAAAGGAGATCTGAGCAAATGTGAGAACTATAGAGGCATTACACTGTTGTCAATACCAGGGAAGGTCTTCAACAGAGTGTTGCTGAACCGGATGAAAGATGCAGTAGACGCCCAACTTCGAGATCAACAAGCTGGATTCCGTAAGGATCGATCATGCACAGACCAAATTGCAACACTACGGATCATCGTCGAACAATCAGTTGAGTGGAACTCATCACTATACATCAACTTCATTGATTATGAAAAAGCATTCGACAGTGTAGATAGGAGGAAATTATGGAAACTTCTTCGACACTACGGAGTTCCTGAGAAGATTGTCAACATTATCCGGAACTCATACGACGGACTACAGTGCAAAGTCGTGCATGGAGGACAGCTGACAGATGCATTCCAAGTAAGGATCGGAGTCAGACAAGGCTGTTTACTCTCTCCCTTCCTCTTTCTTCTGGTGGTCGACTGGATTATGAAGACCTCGACATCTGAAGGAAAACACGGCATACAATGGACAGCTCAGAATCAACTAGACGATTTGGACTTCGCAGATGACCTAGCACTCCTATCGCATACACATGAACAGATGCAGACAAAGACAGCTAGTGTAGCAGCAGTCTCTGCATCAGTAGGCCTCAACATACACAAGGTGAAAACCAAGGTCCTCAAATTCAAAGCGGAAAACAACAATCGAATCACTCTTGATGGCGAAACTCTGGAAGATGTAGAGTCCTTCACATACCTAGGAAGCATCATCGATGAAAAAGGAGGTTCAGATGCAGACGTAAAGGCAAGGATTGGCAAAGCAAGGACAGCATTCCTACAATTGAAGAACATATGGAACTCAAAACAACTTTCAACCAATATCAAAGTGAGAATCTTCAATACCAACATCAAGGCAGTTCTACTGTATGGAGCTGAAACTTGGAGAACTACAACAACCACAACCAAGAAGGTACAAGTATTTATAAATAGCTGTCTACGCAAGATACTCAACATCCGTTGGCCGGATACCATGAGCAATAGCCTTCTGTGGGAGAGAACAAACCAACTTCCAGCTGAAGAAGAAATTAGGAAAAGACGATGGAAATGGATAGGACATACATTACGCAAATCGTCAAACTGCATCACGAGGCAAGCGCTAACTTGGAATCCTGAAGGGAAGCGAAAAAGAGGAAGGCCAAAGAACACATTGCGTCAGATAATAGAAGCAGATATGAAAACGATGAATTACAACTGGACGGAGCTAGAAAGGACTGCCCAGGACAGGGTTGGATGGAGAATGCTGGTGAGCGGCCTATGCTCCTTCACGAGGAGTAACAGGCGTAAGTAAGTAAGTAAGTTTATATGAATTGAATAATTAATAAACGAAGACTTTATCATCGTTCTGAGGAACATTATCACTTAATTATTTGAGAAAAAACGAACTATAGGAGAAAGAATAATAATTTCATAAGTCCTGAACTAAACTTGGCCTGTAGCTCTTCCAGAGTTACTGCTGGTTCCAAGCCCGGGTAAAGGAGGAGAGTGGGGCATGGGGTTAGCGATCATATCCCGTAGAAAACTAGATTTTTAAGGAAAAAGGCTAACCAGAAAAAATATTTCGAAAAAAGTAAGTCCCGAACTAGTTCAATCTATTTACATTAACTGTGATTGTGACTTTGTATTGTGAATTTCATTGGTGTATATGTGGAAATTGATGCTCTTTAACCTGCCTCACATTTAACATCAGTCATTGTTTAGCAAACATGTGAATGACATAACATTGTATCATTCAGTATCTAACTAATTAATATGAAATATTTATTTCGGATAGAACCACATGGGCATCAAATTATGAATGGTAACGTTTTAGACCTATTCATGGACAAATATTATCCGTTTGTTAATAATGTATAACCATTCAGTAACTGGAATATATATATGAAAATACTCTCCTCATTACAAGCTTCACTTTGACCTTTGAACAATTATTATACGATTTAT
Source organism: Schistosoma margrebowiei (assembly GCA_944470205.2). Lineage (NCBI taxonomy): Eukaryota > Metazoa > Platyhelminthes > Trematoda > Strigeidida > Schistosomatidae > Schistosoma > Schistosoma margrebowiei. The sequence goes on from OX104028.1 coordinate 43,890, forward strand.
CGTTCTTCAGTTATACCCAGTCCACACATTCGCAGCCACTTTTGGCTAGTTCATGTGAGATGGTCTGGAGATGGAGCTTAGATGTCCGATGGATTCAACGGAGCCGGTCCATTCGAGAGGTCCTCGGAGTATTCTAAACATCTGTCCCTCTGGTCTTAAATCTCGGTAATTAATTTGTTATTTATTATCCGATGAATTGGCTTACACATAATCATGAAACGTCAGATAATCTAATCATTCTATTCATTGGGGCATTTTTATGTATAACAATCCACCGGATACCCAATGTATTTGAAATTATCATACTGAACATTGTTAATGATACATTCATTCTTGTATACAGTGTTTTTACAATTCAAATTAACATCTTATTATGAGTCATTACAATCCATTGTGTTTTTCATCGCTCAGTTAACCGTTGGTGTACTTCATGCTAATGGTTTACCAGCGAAGTCTATCTGTTGAACTTCTCATGTTTATGTAAATTTTAATTTATTTACTGGATAAAAGAGATAACGTATGAAAAGAAAGTACATAGCAAAAATTATAAATCTTACATTTAATGACGCGTTTGTTTCTAAGGTAAGTAAGACAAACCAATTCATTTTAATTGAATACAGATTGAAGATTCAGTTCACATAAGAATTGAAATATTGATCAGAATGATTGATCCAGGTAAGTTAAGCTAACCCTGAGACTGCATACAGTCCTGCAATCTATACACACATTAACAGAACATCGTTGTTAGCTTTGACAAACTTATAGTGAATGCCCATTTTGCAAAATGCCAATCAATCATCGCAAACATGACTGTACCGTTTGCAAATATCAGTCAGTCATCTCAGAATTCATTGCTCCTGCATTGCTTTCTGTTCCCATTGTTTCCTTCTCGAAATTCATGACCTCCTGCTGTCGGACATCCTTATTCTTCACTAATGTTATCTACTACTTATGTCGAAATAAGAAGCACACACCACAATATCATCCTCATATATTCGAACTCATATCATCTAGTGTAGTACCCAAGGAAGTCTGCTCTGAGCTATCGTTGTACTGATGACAATGTATATCAGTAAATGTGTTGTATTCTGAGAGTTAATTTGGTCACGATTTATACATTCGATGGTGTAGAAATCAAAGTATCATTATGTACCGTAGATTTATGTAATGTAATTGATGAATGACGTGGATAGACTTCTCCAAAAAATGGATGGTGCAAAGGTAAGTTTAGTTCAAGACACCAACATTTTTTCAAAAAAATCAACTGGAGCTTTGGAGTAATTTCTTGACATTACGCTGAGTCTATGTGTACTTGTTCTTACTGCTTACTTTGAGGAAATGCAAAGTTCATACATGAGAATGTCAGATTGTTGAGGTTGGTTTGAAGAATGCTCCTATAATATTCCAGCTCTTCACCAACGATTGTGTTGCAATAACAAAGCAAAAAGTCTGTCTTGATAATGTAGGTAAACTAGCTCGAAACCTATGTCCAAGTATTACTTTTAACTGACTCCAACTATCCAACATCAGAATATGGTTACAAATGTTTGAATGTGGGTCATATTACAGTTCGATCTTTGAGATATAAAGATATGTATAAATGACCAGATAGGTATGATATTCGTCATTGCTCTGTATTGAATTAATCGTCAATACTAGTCATTACATTTATCCACAAGTAACTTATTGTTCTGCATCTTTTTGTAAATTGACCAAATTGATTGATTCTTAACGACGGATAACTTACTTACGCTTGTTAGTCCTAATGGAGCATTGGACGCCAAACAGCATTCTCCAACCCATTTATTCTAATCTGGGCCTTCCCTTTGAGGTCTATCCAATTGATGTTCATTCTTCTCATGTCTGTCTCATTTTCTCGGCCTAATATGTTATTTGGTCTACCTCTCCTTCGTCGACCTTCAGGATTCCATGTGAGAGTTTGCCTTGTGACACAGTTGCGCTTCTCTTATTTGATTCATTCGTCAGCTGCAATCTGTTTTGTTCTCTTCCTCAGTAGGCTGTTGCCGATAATATCTGTCCAACGTGTTATAAGTATTTTGCGTAGATATCTCTTATTAAACACTTGCATCGTCTCTTGGTTCTCCTGGTTTACCCTGATACAGTAGAACTGTGTTCACATTTGAATCAGATCCACCATGTTCACCAATGAAATTGTCCAGATATGTGAAGGTTTTTACTTTTTCCGAATCTCCATCAATTGTGATTGCATTGGTGCATTCTGTGTTGTATCGGAGAATCTGGCCTTTCCAGTTGTGTATATTGAGACTTACTATCGTTGAGACTGTGCTAATCTGATCGTCCACTCCTGCATTTGTTTTTGCGTGTGCGATAGAAAAGTAGGTTTAAGTAAGATCATCGGCGAAGTCTAGATCGTCCAGCTGCATCCTAAATGTCCACTGTATCTCATGTTTCGTCATATACGTTTTCAATTTATGACCAAGCATCAGTGATAAATCGGATATCTCTGTGTAACCTTGTGTGACAGCGAATCATCATTTTCATATATATATCTCGTTAAATTAACTTTGAGAGTTATTTGCAATTAAGTAATCAGAATAAATTATATCCCCTGAGTTTCAGAATTCATTTTGTATTTAATGTATATACATTTTGAAGGTAAAAATTACAGAATTCATGCCAGTAGTTTACAGATGTGATCAGCATTTAAATTGTGCTTGTCTTTCATTTGATTACCATTTCTGTTGGCGTCTTAGTTTATTACGATATTAATCTGGTATATGTAATTCGTGAGGTTAACTAAACTTGTACGTTTTAAGACAGACTCTAAACACCGAACATTGTCTAACTCAATCAAAAAACCTCCTCAATAACATCGATTTGAAACGTGTATATGAGGTTTTTCAGACCAACGTGGCTGGCAGGCTATTCACGAATTCATCTTCGAGTGGACTGATGTGATCTAATCTACGTCCACACAGATCTGTTAGTTTCTTATAATTTTCTGTTTGTACCCAGTTATCTACATGTCATCACAGAAACTTCTTGCATTTTATCACAATGATCTGACATCACTTTCTCTAGTCGTCATTATTATGTTGGTCAGATAGAATGAATTGGACTTCGTTTAGAAGTTATATTTTCTTATTGAACTATGATGAAATCGTCTAACAGAAGTTTTATTACAATGAAATTCAAGTGTAAAAGTGTAAATGCTGAACTCCCATCTAAACAGTTTGTGTCATTTTGTTTTGAATCAATCAAATAGAAACAATACACCATTGACAGTCTATAAAGAGGTATTTGCAGGCAACAAATTGCTTGTTCATATTTTTGAGTAGCAAGTTAATCAACCATGTATTACAAAGCACGTTTAATCACATTCAAGAGCAGTTTCATCAACAGCGGTCAGGAATATAAAACAACGGTGGATAAACTCCAGCTCAGGTTCTCAATAGATAGAAGAATATTGAATAACGATCAGATATTCCACCACCATGATTGGTCAGTAATGAACATAATGAACGAAATTTGACCTTCATGGTCACTTTGAATCATCAAATCAGAATAAAACAACCAAACACTCAATAAATCTATATATACCAGACATTTTTTAGTGAAATTTCATTAACTGCTTTGAACAAGATGATGAGGTGAGTGTTAGCTGAACACAAGAGGTAAATGAGTGTATCGTACAAATTGAAATTTGATTCCATGAGATAACGTTCTTTTATTCACTTGAACCATTTCAGATTCAATTCTCCATATGATCTGTTGATACGAATTTCTATAATCTTGAACGCATTTTCCGTGTTGTGTAACTGTGATGAAATTTGTAAACATCCGAATTGGGTGAACTTTGAACAAGTGATTTTTAAGAATGAATCATATCAATATGTAAGTAATCGGTCAGATTCTAATAGACATATACAGTCTCATCATTACCACTACTCACAAACCATTAATCTCAATCAGCCTCATCCATTTGTGAATGGCAGTTTCAAGATATTCGAAGAGGATAAAGTGAGTTGGTTACATTTTGTAGTTGAGGGACTATCCACTTATTTACACCTTTTAGCTTATTAAACCAGAATTCTCGTTAAAATTTTTTGAAAGTGAAGTCAGTAAATTTAGAATTTGGTCTGATGGTAAGTCCATTATTTTCTTTGAATTAAAATTGTTATTGAATTTACTTGATCACCAATTAATCTCATGAATCATAGTGGATTCAATTTCTTCAATGAATCACTTACATGCTCCTTATGACGCGCCGATTTCTTCAATGAATCAGTTGCATGCTCCTTATGACGCGCCGATTTCTTCAATGAATCAGTTGCATGCTCCTTATGACGCGCCGATTTCTTCAATGAATCACTTACATGCTCCGTGTTACATGTCCAACTTATGCAATTTATATTTTATTCATTCCATGTGAAATTATCAATCGAATTGTATGTTTTCATTACCAAACATTTAGGTTTTTTAAATATATTTAAAAAAGACGAGATAATGGGACAAATCTCAAATTATTTAGGAAGAGTTTTTTCACGTCAACTTTTGAATGAGAGTGAGTTTCTTGAATTATTCAGTTGCAGTTTGTTTTATTTACTGTTCTCATATTCATTTTGCACATATGGAATCTCATCGATACGACAATTCTCAATAAAGTCAGTGAATCCAAATAAACAAATGTGCAGTGATAAGCGGTGTTCTGAGTTAAATCAGTTTGTACTATTGAAGCCGACAATCTATCAAATCTTATTTGATTCCCTAAAATACATTTCTAGAACTTACTCGATTCCTAAACGTTTAATGTCTCTAAGTCGCTGTCTGTCAACCATCGTATATTCTACTGTATCTCTTTAATCATATTCACCTTCATACAATTTTCTAATCCAACCACTTTCTGACACAGCGGACTAATGAACGAACGTGAACAGTCGGCTAGAGCAAAATTCTTTACTCAAACTAGAACACATAGAACATCAAGTTTACATCCGTATATCTCAGTCAGTTATATGAATTGACGATTAACAAAATCTAGCATCCAACAAATATCAAAAGACAATTACTCAGTCGAAATCGTTTGAGAAAAATTAACAGAAGTGTAACATTCTCACTTAGAAGGATTGAAATGTTCATCATATCGTTGAAGTGACAATAATCCTTGAACCTTCCTCATAGGCGATGATCGAGCATTTCACCACACCGTTTCATGTAAATGTCAGAATGAAATTGGCAACTTGTTTGCAGAGGTAGTCCATGTTAAAACGTACATTTAATAAAAGAGATGGATTTTCATTTTACACAAATTTCATTATCTATTTTCATTTTCAATAATCCAGAGGGATTAATCGTTGTCAAATTGTCTCTTAAAGGAGAAGATAAAGGTAAACATGATTCATGACAAGTGAAATTTGCACAATTACTTCTTTACTCCTTGTGATCACACACTGTTTGTACAATTCAGTTTTCAGGAAATTGACATGTAAAACTTTCTTCCTTTTCTGGAAATTGAGGGTTGAACCAAATGTGAAATCAACTCACCGTTTGATCACACATTGAATGGGACTTAAAGCTCAGTTGACATCGATTGAGAAAAATTAGATATGACCTGTAGAATATTGATTTTCATTGCCTGTTTGAAAACCTGTGCAGAGATACATTCTCGTTTAAATGCTACCATGAAACTTGACGACAAATCATTGCTTCAAAACAAACGAACCGTGTCATATGTTTGTCACAAAGTCATTCTTGTGCATATCATATACATCTACGCTTCCATTCATCGCATAGTCACTCCTATATAATATCCTTCCACATTGAAATATCGTTGGGATTACACATGCAAATCAATTCGTCTCTCATCTACAACAAACAAACACTGTGGTCACAGTTACTTGATTGATTTAAATATCCAAGTGTTAGGTGATCAATGAGATTCTCAAGTTGTATTTGTGAATAAACGCTCCACAACTTATGTTATACCTACTTGGAGTCGATTGTTTCAAGGAAAATTATAGAAACTATTGCAAATACTTTCGCAGTATTAAACCTTCAATGATTCAGTAGTAATGCAATAGTAATACAGATTCAGAAACTCAGCATTTCACACTAGTTTGGAAGGATGCATGCCCGTTTCATTCACATGACGTTTATTTCAATGTTTTGAGTGCGAATCCGACTGAAGAAAGCATTTGACACAACTCAGTAATTATACACTTAATTTGATCACTTTGTGAGTGAGCATATGCTGTGTTACATCTATCTTTCAAATTATAAGTATCGTTAGTCTTTTTGTTGTAGAGTTTGAACCTAAGATATCTAATCTGTTATATCCGAATGGGAAGATATCTATCTATTATGAGAACGTAAGTTATAAAACTGAATGTACATTTAGTTTTGTTTCAATTACTTGAGATCATTCTACTATTTCATGCGTATGAATACTGTCGAATGTGTATTAAGCTACACTGAACATGATGGATAAAGATTAACATTTTGTGATGTGTAAACAAACTATTTGACTTTGTAATTATTCTTTTAATGACACAACTCACTGTAGCACTTGTTAAAATGTGAGTAATTAGAAGTGAAGTGATATCAGTTGTAACAGTGATGTATTCAAGCAAAATAGTACCAACCAGTGTATGTCAGAATAGTGTATGTAGTGTGTCTTATGCTGTCAGACTGTATCTCATCTTCAAATGATCGGCTTTCCGTAACATTCATTATTGCATATTCCGAGCACATTTTCGTTGAGGCTGTTAACAATCACATTTCATTACAACTGACGTAGATCTTCATCTCACAGCGTAACAACATATTTCATGACAGACTGATAAGTTATCAAACTTGGGTGAAGTTGACAGCTGGCGTGGCTAAGAATATCTATTAACACCAGATGGAACACATTTTCAAAGAAAATGAGAATATCAGTTAATTTAATGTAATTGTGGTCAAGGTAAATTGAACGAACACCCATTTCTTTAATGATCAATTTGTTCTGATATAAGAGGTTGTGTGCTGACAAATCCTCGTCCCATGTTTCTTTCAGATTATTTCGGAAATTAACGAAAATGAGATGATGTTTGGAATCCAAGGACACTTTCAATGTGACACAGGTAAGAAACTTTGCAAAGAATGATGTTAACATTTTGATGCACTGTGACGTATTTAATCAATCATCTGGTCTCTGAGGCTCATATAACCGGCTATCTGGAGTAAGGTAACTAAGGTGTATTAATGTTTTTTTTATCGCAAAAGTCTGGATGTGTAATTAGAGACGTTTTATACTTGTGGAGATCGATCAACTGAACGGAGCAGTGATATAAAAACGACAAAATCAGGTAGATAAAATATTGTACGACCGTCACACTTGCCGTTCTCATTCATATCACCACCCAATGCATAATGAGGTGTGTTTTATATACGAAAGTGATGAATAAGTAGCACCTGAAGCTAATGTTTTCTTCATACAATGCTCAATCTTATGTGTTGTTGAAAGATGAGGCTCAGTTTCAATCTGAGTAAATGAGCGGAATTCAGTGTTTCATGATCACATGTGAGAACATGCACCAAATATTTGGTCAAGTGATACATATTGCTCGGTTGAAGTGCATAACAGAGTCAGTAAAAAATTATGAAAATTGTCATTTCCATATTGCTCGTTTGAATTCTCTCACCTGTCTCCTGTTCATTCGTTTGCTTTCTGTGATGTTTGCTTCGATGTTGTAGGCAAAGATGGATGGTGGTTAGCAGTGGAATCGATTGCCGTCATAAATATCGAACGGAAGATTGAGTTAACAGAGCAGGAATGAAATACCTTTTCACGCTTCGTACAAACAAGTGGGTGTTTGGACTGAATGGTTAGGTGAATATCAGTGTAGCGTTTGAGTTGAATGATCCTGGGCTCCGGTTCATTAGTAAACATCAACTCTGAGATGTAGGAATATCCAGCTGAGACTTTTTAAATAAGAAAGAACGCTTATCATCTTTCGTTCTTCATTTGATGCTCCCATGTTGTTAATTTGTAAGCTGAAACGTGAAAAAATGTTTAATGGGTTGTACTTGAATTTTTTGCGGTTGTTCCTAAAATAGAAATTTCAATGTTATGTTTTTTCTCTTCAATTTGTCACACAAGGTAAGACAGAACATGAGATATCTGTTCCTGTAGAATGGATCAAAAATGGCACGTTAGTGGAGTATGAAGTCATCGGCAGTATGTTAAACCTTATTTATCATCATTTACTATTTTCACACTTGAATCCATTTTTTTTTATTTCAACACTCTGGGAATTTCATTTGTAACCGCAGTTATCTAGGCATCCGTCTCAAAATACGTTTCATTTACCATTAGTAACTACACGTCGATTCACTTTCAAATATCAAGAATGATAAGGTATCCATTTTGATCGATTATTGAAGTCTTGTGGACAAGCTCACAAAACGATGTATGACTTGATAGTAATCTGGAAAAAGATTAGGTAACAGTTATTTGATTGTGGATTGACCAGGCAGAATCTGTTTTTCCTTTTTGGTACATGTGATATCGAATATTTCTGGGACACTGAAATCACAAGAACATTCCATGTCATTGCGATTAACCACAAAACGGTTGGCTACTTTCCAAAATCTCTGCTTTGTCATACATATCCGATAAAATGAAGATGAAGAAATGTGACGTCACCAAACTTATATTCATCATCGACAATCTCAGAATTAATGACTTATTTCACAGTACGAAATTGATTTCTTTCTCACGAATATGAACACTCATTAAATTAAAACAGATTTCAGCTCACCATGTGTTAGGCTACTGTAATAACATTTCCACCACTGTGAGAGTCATTCCATTATCCAATAATCAAATAGCCTTCAATATTCATTGAATAAAATATGATCTATATCATCGATGAATTTTCTTTGATCAAACTAGTCTGTTGCATTAACTGACAGCACACAGACCAGAATGCGGCCACATACATTGATATGTTTTCTCATTGTAAAACAAATAAAATCTTTTCAGGAAAAATATGACAATGATGATTGGAAAAACAATCTCTATCTTCATTTAATATTCTACTGAATTACCATGATTGAATTGAATTTTTAGTCTAAGAACAACTGAATTTCCATCACTGCCTTCATGAAAAGAAACTGTATATTGATGGAACATAATGTGGAGTAGGCTTCTCTGAACCCAGTGAGAGCATTGTGTGTACATTTCTGAATCTGAACAGTCAGTGAAATCTGTCAAGTTTGTCAGTCGAAATTCATCGTTCATAATTGATATTCTAACTTGTTTCATTCACTCTAAACATTCCGTTGTGAAACGTTAATGAAATTGAATGTATACTGAGTATTGCATTATGCATTGTGATAGCAACTCTCCACTGAATGAAATAGTCACTTAACACTGAAATCACTATCATGTCATTTAGTTATAGTTCCATGTATTGTGATTCTCTTTAGTTCTGTTTAAGTATTCGAATTATATAATCACCTCATTACGTTTACAGCAATTTGTTCAATACACAATTCAAGTGAAGCTTGCCAACAAGCAACAACACCGAATGTAAAATGTATTTGGTGTGAGAAATGGAACACGTGCATTGACAGTAATCATCAGGATCATCATTTCTTTAAAGTGAATGATTGCCATTATAAGGTATGTCGAATCGGTGTTAGATGTTCTGAATGATTGTACAAATGCACATTTTGTTACTGTTTGTTGAATTGTATTTTATCACCCTTATTGACAGTAAAGCGCAATGAATTAGTCAAAGGGTATTTCATGTTTTTTAATGAATGCTACTGTTTTGTTTTTCTATAGAATGCGACCACTGAAATAACTCAAGAAAGTGGACAGAACAAATCACTTTGGTACCTGTATATTGTTATTCCTTCCGTCGTCTTCTTTTTTGCTGCATGCATCAGTTGTGTTATTTGGAGATGGTTGCATAAAGGAAGGAGAAGTAGTGAATGATTCTCAACAAAGTCTCATAACTAAATTCGAATATTCTGACAAATTCCGCTTTTCTTTTTCGTATTTTAATGAACAGTTTTAGATTTAGTTATTCGTTTTAATGGCTTGGACTTTTCTTCACGGAACTATGTACATTTTGCGCTTGTTTATGTTATAGCCGATGTATTCTTGTTAATTAAATATCAAACATGATTTATAATATTTACGTCATTGTCTTTATTCATTAGAAGCTGACTTTTCTTACGAGAGTTCGACAACTATTTTTTCGGAATTAGTAGTCATGTGTTTACGTGATTCTGTGTTAATTGCAATCAACAATGAGTTTGTTGTGAATGTCCATCGTCATCCTTCGTTACTTCATTATTCATTGTTATGTTAATGATGAGTGAAAAACCAAGGTTAATTCGGTGTTATCTAGACGGATTGTGATTCTTCCCAAATTTTTATTGTTGACAGAAGCAATAAACGGCCATCATTTTCCTCCAAACGAGCTAAAACGGAGTTGTCTTTCTCAGCTTCACAAAGAATACCGATAGAGTTGATAGTTTGGTGTGCTAAGTGCTGTTGAAAAATAAGTATCCAGCGTTGCACAATGAATTGCAGTTTTCGGAGCACACATACTTCACGGTTGTCACTGAAGATGTTCAGTTTCATTGTTCTGAATTGTGCTGTGAGAAACTGAATGAACACACACGAACTTGTTGTTTTTGAAAACTCGAAATCATAGGCCATCAAGTACGAAGAAATCATTAATTCGTAAAATTATCAAAACCATAGCAGTTTAAATAAGAGTCCGAATTTATTTAATGGACTGAACTTCTCCTTAGGTTTATCGTTCATTTGTTTAGCTACGTTCTGCATATAGACTCTGTGTGACACAGTCATCTGGTTTCTGGAAGCGTATTTGAATAATATGCCTATGTGTATAATTATATCATTGATGTCTGCAATTCGAAGCAAAGCTCTTCCAGAACTGTTTTCTCTATGAAATAATATTTGATATACAACATTTGATATTGAATCATCCGATCAAATTTTAAGTTGAAATTGATTTTGAACTTGTTTCAGGTTTTCCACATTAGGAGCTCCTAAGTGCCATGGTAGGGCCGAGAGTGAGGAGAGTCAGCTCTCTCCAAATGCTCTCACATGGCCACGTGCGTACAGTCCCTGTCAAGGACTTCCTACTCACTGACTTCTCGCGACTGGGAGAGGACAAAATGCGAACGGCTGGCGTATCAACCTTGTTGTTGGATATGGAATAGCTACATAAAGGAGGTGGAAAACCCTGAGTACTAATTAATGGTGCACATAGACTCTAGGATCCTGAGTGAATAAATGACATGTGAATCAATTATGAGTCAGCGGCTACCATGAGACTGCATCTCCCACGTTGCTCCACCGCCTTGTGGATTGCACCTTTAGGTCGAACGATCCGCCACCTATTTCGTTCAGGGCAATCGGAATATACCCTAGCTCTCATACAGATTGAGTGATTTATGTGGAGCATATATACTCGGTGCCTCGTTGTAACAATGTTTATTTGTTGAAGAAAGAAATAAATAAATACTGACTTTTCCACCAAAAAAACATTATAAGCGCAAGTAGCATTTAATATGACACATTCAGGATATGATTCATCCTAAATATTTTCCTCAGATTTATTAAGAATTTCATTCGATGATCAGTATCTAACACAGTCACACCAGAATTCCGATTAGCAATCGGTTCATTCAACATATTTTTCTCATTTTTATAGAAAATCTCATCAGAAGAATGCAAGTCATCATTACAACCCATCTGTGTTAAAAGAAATTGACGTATGTGATAAGAATATGACTGATTAGAAACTTCTAACACACAATTATTGTTTCATTTGATGCACTCGTATTTATTGTGCTGCACCAATTATATTCTGCATAGTGGTAGATCCAGATGCATCACTAATTTTCAGCTGTCTCAACAAACATCACGTGAAACATAGTTTTGTTCTAGTTGATGTTTAGTTTCAGGGTTATATAAGGCTAATAAAACTTCATTCAATTCTGAACTAAGGTATTACTATATACTTTCTATCTAAACAAAAATGTCATGGAAATAACCAAGGGAGGTATATAACTGCTAGTGAGTATGAACATTATTTTACGAATTTTTGGACAGAGATACGTTATCACTAGAAACGGACAATTTAACAAAATCCGAACTGCAGTCTTTATCTTCATCAGTGGCAATACTAAATGTAGTTCTACAGACTGACCGAATGTAACTAATAGTACAACATTTTAGACATTCATTATCACGAAATACACAGGAATTATGTGAGTGCAATTTAGCACTGGATGAACATGTACCGAACTTGTGCTCACCTCCGTGTCCGGCTTTGCAATTACTCTAATATCTGATATTCGCATTATCTTGTGCATGCATCAGATCTGAATGACTATGTAATGTGATGGAATTATCGACGTCTTCATGAAATTTTTGTTTTTCCAGCACTCTAAATAAGCACACAATACATGATTTAGTAGTACGTTTTTGAAAGATGCGCAGGAAAGCAAATCACGCTCGTTTGTTAATTCCATAGATCCTCGTTAGTTGTAAGGCACATTCTTTCCATCTATTCATCGAAAACATCAGAATTTGAATGTGTGAAAACCAGTATGACACGTATGTTTTGCTCGTTCTTGACTTTGTTACACGTGTACTTTGTTTTCTGAGGTGCACAGATCGAGTGAGAAGCAAATGAGTAGTTATTTTGGGTCCATAATCATGTCTCAGTATTCTGTGCATCGAAAACCCGTCGATTCTCTGTCTACGATAAGACGCAGTAAAGAGGTCTTGTTTTCCCATCCTCTCTTTTTGTGGTAAACATCAGGGTTCTAGAATCGCACGTGTAACTGCACTCTGTACTTTTTCGAGGTCAAATTTTAAACAAGAACCTGCAGCCTCAATACATTTTCCAGGCTTAATTCTCATTAAGATTGTGTATACTGTGGTGAACATGGTAGTATCTAACTTGGTGAATGTCCGTCTTAAAACCCACAGTGTTTTAAACGTCTAAGCTTCAACTGCACGATAACGATCAGTGGTCTTAAGTTGATGACTCACGGTCAATCCAAGATCCTTGTGGAACCGATCTACGGGTAGAGGCACTTCCCTTATGCAGTAGCTATTCAACTTTTCATCTCAAAACATTGAAGTCAACTTCATGTGAATGAAACGAACATGAATCCTTCCAAACTAATGTTAAATGCCTGGTTTCTGACTCTGTGTTACTATTGTATTACTGTTGAATCATTGAAGGTCTAAAACTGCATAGTTATTCGCACATATGCAATATTTTCAATAATTTTCCTCCTAACAATCGACTCCAAGTACGTATGTCATAAGTTTTGGAGCGTTTATTTTCAAATGCAACTTTAGAATCTCGCTGATTACCTAACATATGGACATTTAAGTCGATCAACTAACTCTGACCACAGTGTTTGTTTGTTGAAGATGAGAGTCGAATAGACTTGAATGTGTAATCTCAACAATTTCTCAATGTGAATGGATAATGTATAGGAATGACTTTGTGACGAACATATAACACGATTCATTTTCTTTGAAGCAATGGATTATCATCAAGTTTCTCAACAGGCGAAGTGAGATTGTAACTGAATGTATCTATGGTGATCAATTTTTGACTTTTCAGATCTAATCATTATCAGTTCATGTCAACTGATCTTCAAGTCAAATTTAATGTGTTCAAATGGTGAGTGGATTTCACGTATAGTTCAATCTTTATTCTTCAGAAAAAGTAAGAACTTCTAACATTTTCAGTTTCTAAAAAGAGATTTGAATCTCACAAATATTGGGTGATCACAATCCGTGAAGATGTAAGTGTGCTGGTTTAATATGTGTTGACTTACGTGTGCCATCATCTTCTCCTTCATGAGATCATTTGACAGTGAATAATCCAACTAAATTATTGAAAATACGAAAATAGATAATGAAATATCTGTGAAATGAAAATCCATCTCTTTTATTTAATGTACTTTGTAACCCGGAATACCTTTTCACACAAGTTATCAATTTCATTCCGACATCTACATGAAATGGAGATGTTTCAAGAACTATTGTCACTTCAATGGTTTAATGAACGTTTCTATCCAACCAACTCGGGAAATTATTTCACTTCCGCGAAGTCTGTTCCATGATCTTTTGACTGAGTATGAGTAATTCAATATCTCTCTGACAATAACATTAAATAATCAGTTTCTGAGATTCAATTATTCATGTATTCGGATAGCAGACCGAAGTGAATATATGTAAACTTGATGTTTTAGGTACTTAGGTTCAAGTAAAACATTTTTTTACTGGCGGACTGCTCATGGTCGTTCAATATTCAGCTCTTTCAGAAAGTGCCTAGATTCGGAGATCATAATCATACGAATATGATAACAGTGATACACTTGATTCAAATACGAATCTAGTAAGTGCTAGAAGAGTAGTGGAGGATAAGAAATATGATTCGTTATTTTGTAGGCTTATAGCGACTCACGTGCAAATGGGTTTATTCTCATTTAACTCAGTTAAGCCCTTTTGTTAACTTATTTAGCGGACAAAGTCATCCGCACTATAACAATTTATTGTACCCTTATTACTTTGTGTTTGTATGAAATACGTATGCTTGAATATTGTTTACTGCCTACGCATTTATTCACTCTGCTAGTTTTACTACTAACCGCTTATTCGATTCGATTACTCATTCATTTCACATGGTATATATATGTCCATGTTATTCATATTCAACACTTACTTACTCGCACACTCGCTCACTCACGCGCTCTCGTCACGCTCTCGCTCGCTTGCTTGCCTTTCGGCGCAACTCTTCTATGCTTGGTTAATGCATCTGTACATTTGGGATATATGTGTGTGGTCTCGCAATAAACGTAATCAACACTTCGTATTTTGCCTTCTGATTATTATACCGTTGGGGCGTTATACAGAACGGTTAGCAAGACGAATTGTATACGAAGTTAAGGATTATATCGAATACCGACCACCACATAATTGGCGATCCCGACGCGCGAACACGAAACAATCTTCAACGACATAATCCAATTCCTAAAATCCAACGTACTCGATTACAATTGTAACTATCGTTTGGATTATAATTATAACTGTGGATTTATTATCTCATTATTTTAATTATACGTACATTATCTCATAAACATTATTGAACATAACGATGATATTCATAGTAAACAACGTTATTTTACAAACAACTGATATTTTGGTGCAATTTAGTAAGTTCGTTCTTTGTTATAAATTGTACCATTTGTTTTTATCATTGTTTTATCGACTCACTTTTCTCTGTGACATTCGCATTATATTTGTGTAATTTTTGATCTTTACAAATATGTCTTTAAGTAACGATACAATAGAACTTTCCCAAACGCCGTCCGTGAGGTCCATTAATGTAACTATTCCTCCTTTTAAAGTCACAGATCCTCAACTTTGGTTTACCAGGCTTGAACATTACTTTGTAGCTAATCGTGTTCATACACAGCGAGATAAATTTGGCCACGCGAGCTCGCTACTTCCAGATGAAGTAGCAGATAATGTACGAGAGATTTTAATCAAGCCAGACATAGAAAAGCCATACGACGCATTAAAACAGGCAGTGATTAAAGCCGTCTCATTAAGCGACCGGCAAGCCATCGAACAACTTCTCAGTCAAGTGCAGATAGGAGATAGGACTCCATCGCAACTAAAAAACTATATGAGAAGCATAATCGATGACAGAAAAGTTGATAAAGACATATTTTATCAGTTGTGGTTACGACGACTTCCAGCGAATGTGCAGCAGATCCTCGCGGTTGAGGACAGCGATGTCGATATAGACAACATTGCTAAAATAGCCGATAGGATTTATGAGAGAATGAAACAAACGAGTCCGCAAAGTCATAGTACCACAGTAGATGGACGAATCGATGCGTTACAAAAGGAGATTAATGTTTTATGCCACAAGCTGACGAAACTAAATCAGAGCGATACGCAAAGAGGATGGTCACGAAGTAGATCGAAGGAAAGAAGCCGATCACGTTCTAGGAGACTCTCAGCTCCTACAATATGTTGGTACCATCAATCTTTCGGCGATAAAGCTCGAAACTGTAGACCGCCATGTAAATTCAAACAATCACACCGATTGTCGATAACCGCCGCAACAACTACAACAGCTCCTAGAAACAGTCGTTTATTTTACGTTCAGGATAGAGTAACAGGCGCTCAATTCTTAGTGGATACAGGAGCAGAAGTAAGCGTCGTGCCTCCAGTAAGTAACGAAACACGAAATATCGATACAGCGCTAACGCTTAAGGCAGCAAATAAATCCGATATAAAAACATATGGCAAGCGAAAAGTGACCTTGAATTTCGGTCGTATTACCCCATTCCGCTGGGAATTCATTATCGCAGATGTAGCCGTACCTATAATCGGTATTGATTTCTTAAAGAATTTCGACTTACTAGTGGATACCCGACGAAACCGACTCGTGAACGGCGACCATTCAGTAGTGATAAGAGGAGTGACGACTGATCACGCATCCATGAGTTTAGTAGTGTCAGAAGATAAAAGAGAGCCATATAGATCGCTTCTAAACGAGTATGCCGATCTGACTAAGGTATCATACGATAACAGAGATCTTAAACATACGGTACAGCACCATATTATAACGAAAGGTCCACCGACTAACTCAAGACCACGAAGGCTAGACCCGAAAAGGTTGAACGTCGCGAAACGAGAGTTCGAAAAGTTGATGAAGCTTGGTATCATAAGACCTTCTAATAGTCCCTGGGCGTCCCCATTGCATATGGTTTTGAAGAAGAATGGGGAAATCAGGCCATGCGGAGACTATAGAGCTCTCAACAAGCAAACGATAGCAGACAGATATCCGATACCACATATCCACGACATGACTACCAATATGGAAGGTGCCACGATATTTTCGAAAATCGATCTCGTTCGAGCTTATTACCATATTCCCGTAGCTACAGAAGATATATCTAAAACGGCTATAACTACTCCATTCGGGTCATTCGAGTTTTTGCGAATGCCATTCGGATTAACTAACGCAGCCCAAACCTTCCAAAGATTCATCGATCAAGTCGTCAGAGGTTTGGCAGGAGTTCACGCATATATCGACGATATACTAGTAGCTAGCGCTACCAAGGAAGAACATCTACAACATCTACGACAGTTGTTTACGAAACTTCAAGAACATGGCATTTCTATAAACATTGAGAAGTGTGAATTCGGAAAAGAGTCTTTACAGTTTTTAGGTCACAATGTAACTTCTCGAGGCATCACACCAGTAACAACAGAAGTCGACGCCATTAGGAATTATCCTCTACCCGACTCATGGAAAAAGTTACGCAGATTTCTCGGGTTAATAAACTATTACAGACGATTTATCCCAAACTGTGCGTCAATATTGCAACCATTAACAGATGCGTTACGCGGACACGCACGGACATTCCAATTATCATCAGAAGCGATTCAAGCATTCGAGCACGCTAAAAAAGCACTAAATAAAGAGATGACACTAACTAGACGAAAGAGCGAGACACCGTTAGCTATCATGACGGATGCATCAGACGTAGCGGTAGGAGCCGTTTTACAACAATTAGTAAATGGCATATGGGAACCGCTCTCATTTTTTTCGAAAAGACTGAATCCGACACAAACAAGATATAGTACTTTCGGAAGAGAACTCCTAGCAATCTACTTAGCGATAAAACACTTCCGTCATATGGTCGAAGGCATAAATTTTACCGTCTATACAGACCACAAACCACTAACGAAAGCATTAAGCGCAAAGCAAGACAATTATTCCCCGAGAGAGATTCGACAATTAGAGTTCATTTCACAGTTCACGTCCGACATACAGTACGTTAAAGGACAAGAAAACGATGTGGCCGACGCATTGTCAAGAGCAACGATAAGCACACTTATGGCTAGTGGAATCGATTATAACGGTCTGGCAAAGTTGCAAGAGAGAGACGTCGAGTTAAATAAACTCAGATCCGGTGGCACAACATCATTAGTACTCGAAGAGGTGCGGTTTGGTAACACGAAAGTAATTTGCGATACATCAACAGGCCGACCGCGACCATTTATCCCGAAAACGTTGCGACACAAAATATTCGAAAGCATGCACAATATGTCGCACCCAGGAATAAAAGCCACGATAAAACTGATTAGTGAACGATTCGTTTGGACAAACATGAATCACGATGTACGTAATTGGACACAGGCATGCATGAAGTGCCAAAAAGTTAAGGTACATCGTCATACTAGCTCTGCAGTGGGTCCGTTTTCACATCCAGACACTAGATTTGAACATATACACATCGATATTGTAGGACCACTGCCCGTTTCAAATGGATACAACTATATCTTTACATGCATCGACAGGTTTACACGATGGCCGGTAGCAGTACCGATAAAAGACACCTCAGCTGAAACAGTAGCTAAAACACTAGTTGAAAATTGGATTTCTTACTACGGTGTACCAACGATTATCACAACTGATAGAGGAGCACAATTCGAAAGTCGACTCTTTCAGCAGCTTACAGAACTCCTCGGTATTAAACGAATCCGAACGACATCGTACCATCCAATGGCAAACGGAATGGTCGAACGCCTACATAGGCAATTAAAAGCGTCCCTTACAGCCGTCATCGTTAACAATGATTGGTCTAATAAACTTCCTCTAGTAATGTTAGCCCTAAGAGCAACAATTAAACAAGACATGGGGTGTTGTCCAGCCGAGTTAGTATATGGAACTACTCTGCGATTACCTGGAGAATTCTTCACTTCAAGTAAAAGTGTTCCGACTGATGTAACCGGCTATGTGGAACGTCTGAGAAAGCACATGAGCGACTTAAAAATAACACCTCCCAGGCCACAACAACGACGAGTATTCATACCACAGGAACTACATAACAGCACTCACGTATTCATTAGAAGAGATAAAGTACAACCACCTCTTCAACCGAGTTACGACGGACCATTTAAAGTGATAGAGAGGACAAATAAAACGGTTACCATAGAGAAAGCTGGAAAGACAGACGTAATTAGCATCGATCGAGTAAAGCCAACTTTTATCGATAGCGATATTCAATCAACAAGTACAGACTCTGCTAAGATGGTCACACCAGCGAAACACGAGTTCCAAAAATCAACGACGTTAACTCAACAAAAAAAACGAGACTCCGATAACAACAAGATCTGGCCGCAGAGTAAGATGGCCCCAACATTATGTTGCTACAATTTTCTATTAATAATAATCTACTATTCGGAATATTAATTATAACTTCTACTTCATTGTATACACATGCATTATTAAGCTCATGTTATACGCTATAAAACTCAACGTATCTTATGTACCCTTAAACTTATACGTATAATTTTTGTATAAAATGTAAAGACAATACCGCAATCCTTCTATTCTTGCTATTATTTTATGTAACCTCACGGACGGGCACAAACCAAATGTACAGCACACACTAACTTAATCTTAATTTTGTATAAGCCTTTTTTTTTCAAACAATTGTAACTACCCTATTCAGTCTACTATTTTTTTTGTGCAAACACAGACATTTTCCATATATCTTTGTTTGCAGGGGAGAGCTATTATAGCGACTCACGTGCAAATGGGTTTATTCTCATTTAACTCAGTTAAGCCCTTTTGTTAACTTATTTAGCGGACAAAGTCATCCGCACTATAACAATTTATTGTACCCTTATTACTTTGTGTTTGTATGAAATACGTATGCTTGAATATTGTTTACTGCCTACGCATTTATTCACTCTGCTAGTTTTACTACTAACCGCTTATTCGATTCGATTACTCATTCATTTCACATGGTATATATATGTCCATGTTATTCATATTCAACACTTACTTACTCGCACACTCGCTCACTCACGCGCTCTCGTCACGCTCTCGCTCGCTTGCTTGCCTTTCGGCGCAACTCTTCTATGCTTGGTTAATGCATCTGTACATTTGGGATATATGTGTGTGGTCTCGCAATAAACGTAATCAACACTTCGTATTTTGCCTTCTGATTATTATACCGTTGGGGCGTTATACAGAACGGTTAGCAAGACGAATTGTATACGAAGTTAAGGATTATATCGAATACCGACCACCACAGGCTTCACTAGTTCAAACTAACTCCACTCAGAATATAGCTCATTGCTGCACATTTGTTCAGTTTGATTCACTTAGTCTACAAAGAAGTGTCGTATCGATGAGATATCAATTTAAACGAAATGAATGTGAGAAAAGGAAACAAAACAAGACACAGCGGAATAATATAAGAGCCCACTTTCATTCAGAACATCAAACTCATGCATTGATATGTGTTGTCAATTCATTTGAGACTCGTCCGTAGTGCATTCAGTTTTCATACCTTATTATATTTTTGGTACAACATACAATTCTCAGCATAAAGTATTTCAACAAGTTTCTTTTTCTTATACCATGATCAATTGTGACGATAAATTTTGAATGATGACCAGTTAGATGTTAGGAGTTCGGTTATCCACATTTGATTAATGTTCATTCGTTTCAATGCATATTGCCAGCCACCATTATGTCGCTGATTGTACCCTTTTGTATGTCGTATAGCGAAAGGTTGTAAACTTTACATAAACGAGCCTGAATAGATTCTGCGCACAACAGACATAATGATATGCTAAAACAAACAACAAAACAGATAACTTGATGAAATATCTAGATAGGAGGAACAGGTAGCCCAGATGTTCAAGCAGGCCGCCAAGTCACTTACATATTGATATGTATCATTCTTAAAAATCACTTTTTTAAAGTTAATCCAATCCGGGTGTTGACAGATTTCTTACAGAACTCGGAAAATAAGTTCAAGATCATAGAAAATCGTATGAACAGATCATATGGAGAATTGATACTGAAATGGTTCAGGTGAATAAAATAACGTTATCTGATGGAATAGAATTTCAATTTGTGCGATACACTCATTCACCTCTTGTGTTCAGCTAACACTCACCTCATCATCTCGTAGAAAGTAGTTTTGATTGAACATCAACATTGTCTGAGATTTTATCTCAATGAAAATTCTGTAAGGTGATTTCCTTATCGTTAAATATGAAATTGTAACTTCTTAACGTTACTTACTTACTTACTTACTTACGCCTGTTACTCCCAATGGAGCATAGGCCGTCGACCAGCATTCTCCAACTCACTCTGTCCTGGGCCTCCTTTTCTAATTCCATCCAATTCTTGTTCATTTTTCTCATGTCTATCTCCATTTCTCGGCGTAATGTGTTCTTTGGTTTTCCTCTTTTCCTTTGGCCTTGAGGATTCCATGTGAGGGCTTGTCTTGTGACGCAGTTGGGTGCTTTCCTCAATAAGTGTCCTAACCACTTCCAGCGCTTCTTCCTGATTTCCTCCTCCGCCGGACTCTGGTTTGTTCTTTCCCAGCGTTGGTTGTTGCTCATAGTATCTGACCAACGGATCCGAAGTATTTTACGTAGACAACTGTTATTGAACACTTTTATCTCCTGGATGATGGCTTTTGTAGTTCTTCAAGTTTCCACCCCATACAGTAGAACTGTCTTGACATTCATGATCCAGTCGATCACCAGGAGAAAGAGAAAGGGTGAGAGTAAGCAACCTTGCCTAACACCGGTCTTCACTTCGAACGACTATGTCAACTGTCCTCCATGCACGATTTTGCAGTGTAATCCATCATATGAGTTCTGTGTGATATTGACTATCTTCTGAGGCACGCCGTAGTGTTGAAGAAGTTTCCATAGTGTTGTCCTGTTCACGCTATCAAATGCCTTTTCGTAGTCAATGAAGTTGATGTAGAGTGATGAATTCCATTCAATTGATTGTTCCACAATTATCCGTTGAGTTGCGATTTGGTCTGTAGATGATCTATGCTTACGGAATCCTGCCTGTTGGTCACGAAGTTGGGCGTCTATGCAGTCCTTCATTCTGTTTAACAATACTCTGTTGAAGACTTTTCCCGGTATTGAAAGAAGAGTGATGCCCCTGTAGTTATCACAGTTGCTGTGATCGCCTTTCTTCGGTATTTTGATCAGGAATCCTTCTTTCCAGTCTTTTGGTACTTGCTCCTCATCCCAAATCTTATTAAAGAGAATGTGGAGTATCCTTGCCGTTGCCGCTACGTCTGCTTTTAGTGCCTCTGCTGGAATGTTGACCGGTTCTGCTGCTTTGACACTCTTGATTTGTCTGATGGTCATGCTGATTTCTTCAATTGTTGGTGGGCCAAAGTTGATTGGGAGGTCCGTGGGTGCTGCTTCGATGTTGGGTGGGTTCAGTGGAGCTGGTCGATTCAAGAGTTCTTTGAAGTGTTCTACCCACCTGTTTTGTTGCTCTTCAATGTTGGTGATTACCTCGCATTCCTTGCTTTTCACTGGTCGTTCTGATTTGCGGCGACTTCCAGAGAGTTTCTTTGTTATGTCATACAGTTGTCTCATGTTCCCAGTTGCTCTCCGTAGTAGTTCTTCCTCTATTGAGTAGATCATGAAAGATCTGGAATTTATTGCTGAGGCTATCTTAAATTTATTGAGTTTGTTAGTATCCTGAAGAAAGGCCGTATTGAACTTTTGTGATATTGTCCACCCCATTGTCCAGTGCTTCTTGAGTTTCAATTTCATCTTGGCGACCAGCAAGTGATGATCTGATGCTATATCGGCTCCTCTCTTGGTTCTCACGTCCTCTATAGTCCTCCTGAACGTTTCGTTGATGCAAATATGGTCGATTTGGTTTTGCGTGGTGTGATCCGGTGAAGTCCATGTGGTTTTGTGAATGCGTTTATGTGGGAATATGGTGCCGCCTATGACCAATTTATTGAAGGCACATAGGTCTGCAAATCTCTCACCATTTTCGTTTCTTTCTCCCAGTCCATGTCGTCCCATGATGTCTTCATATCCAGTGTTGTCCGTTCCAACCTTGGCGTTGAAATCTCCCATCAGAATGGTCAGGTCCTTTGTTCGGCATTTCTCGACGATTGACTGCAGCCTATTGTAGAAATGATCTTTAGCGTCTTCATTGTAGTCGTTGGTAGGCGCATAGCATTGGATGATATTCATTGTAATGTCCTCCTTTTTTTTGAACGTGGCTTTGATGATCCTTGGTCCATGAGATTCTCATCCTATAAGCGCATTTTTCGCTTGTTTGGACAGCATCAATGCAACTCCCTGTGTATGTGGGGCATTTTCTTAACGTAGTCACATCCATTCTGTTTGATCACCATATTATACCATTGGTTGGTTAAAGGTATTCGGATTAAAAAAGATAATAAATTTAGTATCCATCATGTAGAAGTACGACAGAATAAGTCCAGTTATGTAGATTGAATTCGTCAAAGATTGTAATAATAATGGGAAAATTCATTCTGTTAAAAGTGAGTTTTTGAAGATTGAGAACGACTTCTTGAACCAGACACAGATTTATAGTTACAACAAAAGCTCCACAATGCTTTTGATGTTTGGGCGAGTTTGACAGGCATTTGATAAGTTAGTATTTCCTCTGTCCTTAATATTACATGTAACTTATTGTTCATCGTTGTTGGATTGTGTTGGCTTTTTGATAAGAAAATATATTTACGTTCCAGTCAGGTTAATCACATGTTTTTGATGTGAATTGTATTGAAGTTCTGTAGAATAGACACTGAGTGGAAGTCTAGATTAGTGTGAGGAAATGTGCCATAATATTAACATCCTCAGCATCTTCCTTGGTCATAGCTCAGATTTCGAACCTTTCATAGAAATCCTCAAAAGCTTCAGAAGTTGAATGAATATCTAACTTTTCCATAGCAACGCCAGTATAATGTTTCGAATTATTTGAATTATAGTATGAACTAGGAATCCCAGAATTAACGCAATGGAATCAAGAATTACGACACAAGCACAAACGAATCTTTTGTATTTGGAATTCAAAATCGAGCATTCAAGAAGTACAAAAGTATCATTAGTTCATTGAAATACCACACTTAGATATTCGTCTAAGGTAAGTGAAAGTCTCATACGTGTAGACGACGTGAAACAGAGCGTTATAACAACCTTATCTAGCAAATATATTTAGTGACAAACAGGTTGTTCAAGTTGACTTAGTCAATAACTTGTATTATTTCACATCCTTTTAATTAAGAATGTTGTACAAACTCCTGATTTTCTCCAAAAGATAACCCATTCGATTCCATGTAGTTCATCTACTCGAATTATATACTCTTTTCAACTTTTTCTTTTTTTATGTGAAAGGAAATCTGGAATACACGATGCTGAGAATTTCATTTTTTTAACATACATATAGCAATGAATAAAGTTGATATTCATCATGAGAATTGCAAATCACCGTTTTTACTTCTCAATGTAGTTAGTTGATTAGAGCAGAGACGATTTTCGACTTCCATATGCTATACATTACCATTTGCGGATTCATTACTGTCCACTGAATGCCATGCACTTTTCACAAAAAGTTTTTGAAACAACTAATTGGTCACATGTGGTGTACTTCAGTGTTTTTAATCAACCCAGAAGGAGACTATTCTTTGTCAAGTGATGTTGTTTGTTTAATGTTCATTGTATTATCAACTGATGAATTCAAACAAAGTCAACTTTATAAATTGAATTTTGACTGCACTTCTCCGTAATGTTTTCGCGAAATACGTGAATTGACAAGGTGGAAAAGCTGAACAAGATTAAATAATTGCTTTCTAAGTTTATATGTATTACTCACTTACTGACTTATATATATCTGTTACACCACGTCGTAGCATAGGTCGCTCACATACATCCCTCATCTAACTCTGACCTTGACAAACTATTCTGGTTGTATCTAGTTGCTATCCATCCTTTTGATATCTGCTTCCAATTCACGACACGGTGTGTGTTATTTGACCTTCCACTTTTTTGTTGCCCTTCAGCATTCCAAGTCAGCGCTTGCTTCAACATGCAGATTGAGGATTTTCGTGATATATGTCCGATTCTCAAACGGAAGCTGATTTGTTCTCACCCACAGTACGCTGTACTAATGATAACCTTTCAACGGATAATGAGAATCTTGCGAAGGCAATAATTTACAAACAATTGAACATGTTCATAATGAATTTAATAGTAGATTGAGTTGACAAGATTAAACGTGAACAAGTTTAAATGTAATTAGGCTATTAAATGCAACAAGGGGATTCCTCATCAAGTGTCATACTGCGATTTCGCTACAAGAAGGGTATATATGAAATTAGCTTTGAATACTCAATATGAAGACAGGTATGTACATTGTGTTTACCAAATGAATTCGGATTTTATCACACTTACTTGTATTCAACTCGTCACTGACATTGCGATCAATAAATTTTGTAGACTAAACACTCGAATAAAGACGACTGTAAGAAAGTTATGTTAGATCACTGTGACAGAATACCAGAATTTTCTGTATTGACAGGTAGTCAACTGGGTACATACAGAAAGTTATGAGAAATTAACAGATCTATGTTGAGGTAGAGTAGATCACATCAGCCTATTGAAAACAATACTTTGCTCAATTTGTATTGAAATCTAAAAAGAAGCAGAGCTGTAGTAGTAGTAGTCTGTGATAAAAATAGAGCGGTTTACAAAATTGCCAAATGCATTGAAACATATTGAAGTGGAGTTCATTGGAAATGAAGTGGAATGAGCTAACATGGACATTGCAGATTTAAATGGTCTGAGTATGCAGAGTAATTTGATCCGTTCACTTTCCTGAAGAGCCAGTTGAATATGCATTAAAGACACAACTGATGATGAGCTGAATATAACCCGATAGTTATTCCTGGAGAATTACTCCAAACCTATATCAATTGACATAGCTAATTAGTGATAATCAGAGAGATATATTGATGTGTGACTTCAGTTCCATAATGTATATCACTGACTGTTTGTTGTTTCACTTGTATTTCGCCTACTCCACTCCGATCAGGTGGAAATTCATCATTCAAATCACTAATTTACTCGAGACCATAATATATTTGACGACAAGAAAGTGTAGCTGAATCAATGCAGAACATAGCACTATACTCGATGAACTGTACCTGTTTGATCGGAATACAACAAGTTACCCTCTCGTCCTCTTGAAACGGTTCACACTGAGGATTGTACCTTGACGATTCAAACGCGATTATATGATTGAATATTACTCAAAATCAGTCTATCTATTTCAGTTCTTCTAATCTACTATGCGTGTTTGCACAAAACAATATTTTTCATAAACTAACACTAATGAAAGAAAAATGATGATCATTATGTGAATGTGTGATATGCCAATATCTGTCTGTCAACCTCATTTATTGTTTGTAGTAATGTCAATCATCTCAAAGTATATTTAGAGATTTAATTGACTTCTGTCATAATGGTCTAATCATGATAAATAAAATTAGAATTCTCATTCATATTAGAAATTGAATGTTTGTTATTGTTATTTTTTTGATTTCGAAGAGTTTCCGTGTCAAAATTAAAATTATGAATGAAACAATTTAAAATTGATCAATTTTTTTTTGTATTGGTATATGTGCAAGTGGAATTGAACACTTTACGTCACTGTACAAGTACGTATCTATTAGGACTCAGTAGTTAAATGGATAATGTAATGACCTTTGAAGTGAACAGGTTCAACTCTGAGATGCAGGTACATACGGATGACGAGTCTCAAATAAAATATAAATGTGTGAGTTCTGGATTCCACTGCTAGACAATATCATTTGTGTATTTATACTGACTACTCATTTATCTGCACTCGTTACTGTGTTTTAATAAGGTTTAAAAAAACGATTGCCGATAGTTTATAAACTGTTTTGTTTTCTCACCTGTTACTGTGCATAAAAATAGACGTCTCCTTAGTTTTACACCAAGTTGTGAACATTTTAGTAAATTGATACAGTTTCATCCAGATGACGAGTCCCAAACGGGACGAAACGCGCATCCTTCATTCTACTGCTAGCCACTATTCATTTTTGATAATAATTCTAAGTTATTCGCTACTTCCGAATCCCGGAAAAAGGAGGAGGATTGTGTATGAGCTTAGCGACCCCATCTCGTAGAAAACTAACTCGGTAGAGAAAAACACTGAGAGCTAACTTTCAGTGTAAAATCATAAATTTATGTTGTTTTGATATTAGTGCTCTAAAATATACACATCATAACCCTTAAATATATATTGTCACATTGAATGAATGATTCTGAACCTCTAGGAACTGAGCATCTCAAACGCAAAAATGTTTATCTGCCAAATGTAATATATTTTTTACGATGTTACTATTAATCAAGTATATAAATTGTCTTGAGAGCTGACCTGTTTAACTTTGGAATTTCAATTTCTGTTGGGTCGGCTTCCGGAGAACTTCAACGGAGCCTCCAGAAGCCCACAAGGAGCCGAAGAGTCCTAGCCAATCAGAGTGTGATGGAACGTTCTAGAATTCAAACGTGGCGTACTACTATTCATCGGTAGCATAATTCGTCGTTATCGGAATGGCTGTAAAATGATGTTGATTTAACAGACGCAAACATCTATAAATACCCATGATTTTCTGTAGAAAAGTGAATTTTGGGATAAAGTACTTTCTGTCATACTTGTGTCTTCTCTCTGGTGTTCAAGTCGCTGTGTAGTTCTAGACTGCGGGTTACCGAAATAGCTTAGGAACAAGTATAGCGTTCAATTGACAAGACTTATCAATTTCAACGCCTAAGTGTAAATCTAGATTAAGAAGGACTTAAAATATGTACTAATAAGATTTTAAATATCATAAAAACATGTTAATAAAGTTTTAATATAAAATATACAAATTCAACATAAGAACCTCCATTCATCTTGAAAATGACTAAGATGATCTAGTCAAAACTATTTTAAAGCTCATTTAAATCAGCCGACATGGAACAATCTTTCACAATAATATCTCGTGTTAACAATAGTCTACCTAATTCCGTTAGACTGAGAATCCTGTAGACAGCTGAAACAATTGCTATTCAGATAATAACAAGCCAGAGCTTTGTACCCAAAAGAAATATGTTCAACCGCCCCTTTAACCCTGGCTAACTTCAGGTCCAACTAGTTAATAATCAGTTTCATGATGTGGTGACATTCATTTATATATTAACTGTACAGCATTCTTCATGTAAACACTGAAATATAATAGTATAAGATAATTAGAAATTGGAAAAGATTCATTGAATGCATTCAAAGTATATTCTTAACAATTAGTCAATATAATAATAGACCATTCAGATAAAATATAATCATAGTTTGTTTTGAATTGTGAATAAATCAAATTCCAAAAAGATTTTAAGATTTCATTGAATGTCTGTATTTTATTTATCTGAAAACAGAGAGAGAGAAAAAAGAATGATGACGATGGCATCAGCCATCGTCGTAGTGATTGTAATCTTACCGAATTCTCAAGTTTGTGTATCTGTGGAACTCTCATCAATAATCTAGATACATTTAGATATGACTGGTTGATACTTTTCATGGTTATCCAGTGTCAGACTTTGAACAGTCATCATCATCACTTTAAACTCCATATCACGTTCTGTGTATCGTTGTATTTTTGTCACTGTCATAATCCCATATAATCGGTTTTCAATTAGTTCAAGATAATACACAAAATGTTCTATTTATGGCCAATGAGACATGAATTGACATACTGATTAACCATATTTAATTACTTAACCTAAACCATCATAATTATACTGAGAATCGTTCAGGAATCTGTAATCTCTGATGATAAATGAGTGAAATTATCATGGTAAGTAAATCTGTTACTGTTTGAAGGAGAAACTACATAGAATCTCAATCATCATGTGTTTAATATTGAGTTAATTCTAAAGTCAGTAATTCTCAGAGGTCTAATGAAACACAGTTAGCGGAAAAACAGCCCAGTAATATCCGATGTGAGACTTATATCATCAATCACAATAAATGATATCTGAGGTTAGCAACAGTAAGCTTTTCGATTAAACCCAGTGAGCTGAATGTTAAGCCCTCGAATTTGATGCTGACAATTTCTTGTTCAAATCATGGTTGTGTAGTAGAAGCGCATCGCTATGCAACGTTTTCATGGAACAAAACAGCTGTACACTGTTTTGCTGTTCCATGATGTTAAAAATCAAAATCAACAATTTACACAATAAACTATGATCTTATGAAAAAAAATTTTATAATTACATGGAGAAAAACCCCGTCAACCTCCAATTTCACTAAACACTTATCATTATCTCACTGACAACATTCCATAGACACAATTCAAGTCTCACTGTGGACCTACCGATTTCATGGGCAAACGCTTAACCACTAGACGCCTGAGCTGTTCAGCATCCAACACTGTTAATGTCTAACTCCGCACAAGATTGAGCGGCATGTCCACCATTGTCTTCAGTGAGTGACTATCTCACAACAGACCCGGTTGAACTTCACTGATCACTGCTTCTCAATAGATCTCCAAGAAATACCACTTGAAGCCAGTTCCTAGTGACCATATGTTGATTCATAGCAGAAGGGCGTTTGTGGATATTTTAGCAACTTCAATGGTTGATCTCGTGGATGAGCACTATTGAGGGGTACCACTAAATCAGTACAATTAGCAAGACATTGTTACTTTCGATTGATGAAACATACTACTTACATCTGTTGACATCAGTAGAACACACCGCAACATGAGTCATTTAATATTTAAATAAAATATCACAAACTAAGTGTAAAAATGTAAGTTTTCTTCATGAATTTTTCGTTTGCATCATTGTTTCAAACCGATTTCAATTATTGTGACATAAAATAAACTCGAATCAAACATCACAAAGATATTTTTGTAACACCAAAGCAATCTGATTCAGATGATAAGAATAACACAAAATGAATAACGGATTATGCATTAATACAGTTGTATGCAAGCTGGTTCAGTAATCTAGAGGCTAAGCACTCGCACCTGAATCTAACGAGTAAGATCGTGGATTCGTATTGCTGAGGAGTCCTATAGTGAGACGAAATCATCGTCCAATGCATTAAATGTTTTTATAGGTCATAGAAAAATAGCATCAAGTTATTGCTCTATGGATATTGTTAGATTATTCAACATTTATTTCAAACAAGGTTAATTCATTTGAATGAAAAAAGGTTCATAATCATCGCAGAATAATATGAATATCAGAGTAGAGGCTTGTGGAGATTGTATTAATTTTAATGGTTGAATTCATGAGTCAATGTAAGCTAGACCACCACTGAAAACCTAGAAGCACTAAACGGTTGATTCGTTGTAGCATGGGACCCCTCATTAGTGCACATTTTCAATCTCTTTCCATTGTTATTTAGCACTGTAATTGTGGTTCTTGTGCGGACTGCCCCAAAATTGCATTATGTCACATACTTTGTAAAAAAGATGGGTAGTGCCAATCAGTGGAATTCACGACAAGCATTTTGTCCTATTTGGGACCAGCCAGCTGGATATACTTACATCTCAGAGTTGATGTCCAATCCGGAACTCGAACCTGATACTCGGTTTATAAACAAACTAAACAGACCACATCAAACCACATGATAGAAAAACAACGTTTTTACAAGATCTAACCGAAAGTGTCTATGGAATATGGGACATAGTAATTTACAATCGACAGGGCATAACTCAAGAATGGTTAATTGAAGAATAACAATAATCTATAGGTCAGAATAAGGCTTATGATTAGAGGAACATGAATATGCATAGTTTGGCTACTTTACAAGGATACAATAAGTAATATCTGTATTGTATTAGACCATTAATAAATTCCAGTAATTACTATCCATGATTCTTATTGAGATATTCATAATATTGTTAATTCTATCGAAGCATTCAAGTAACCCCAATTGAGATATGCGCAAAATCGAAGTTCCAAAACAACGATTTGTCTACAGAAGCGGTTCTTTATTAAATAATACACTATATTTAGTTACAAACCTAAACTTGTGAGGTGTATAGGCGTTTAAACGCGTCATTCAAGAATGAAAATAACAAAGGCTTCCTGTAAGAGTAACATAAAGAATAATTATAACATACGATATTACAAAGGAGAGCTAATAGCTGTGTCTAAATTTGATAACAGTTTATGAACAACCGAAACTCCAACCAAGAGCAAACAATATGGAAACTGTTGCGTTTAAACAAATGCACAAAACTGTGGATAACCGTTACAGTAATTAAATTACAGTGATTATAATGATAAATATAATGATAAGTACAATGAACGTTAAAGATATATGTGAACATTTCAGAATGTCACAGTACAACTCGAGTTACAACATAGTGCATTGAAAGTTGTTCGGAATTCAACTACTTACTGAATGTGAATAAGTAGTATAAGACAATATACAAAAGAGTGTAAAAGGAACAAGTAGGAACAATGTAATACAAACCTAACAAATATGAATAATTCAATTAAAAGACAAAAATAGAATAATTGGATGATTTGACCTATTTAAAAATAACCAATTTAAAGCAGAAAAAAGAAAAGGAGAGAAAAATAGAAGGAGCAAAGTTATGAGTTGTAATTACATGGTAGCCGGTGATCAACAATCTATTCATGTGCTATTTGTTTCATCAGTATACTGGAGCCCGTGTAAGTTATTAGTTTGGAACCACTGTTTCCCAACCCACCTGAGTAGATCCTCTGTATCCACCAAGTTGGTTAAAGTACCGGACACTCGATTTTCACCCTCTCAATTTTGTAAACAACAGTAATCCTTCGAGGAATCAGTCAGTAAAATTTCGCTGGAAGTGTCTGCTTACGCATGGCCATGTGAGAGCGTTTGTAGAAGGAGAGCTAACGTTCGCTTTTCCTCTTCTCAATTTCGTAAACAACATTAATGCTGCGAGAAGGTAACGATCAAGACTTTATTGTCAGCGGTTTTACGCACGTGGTCATGTGAGAGTATTTCGAGTGGGTGCGCGGAATCTACCCACTCTCGACCGTACCAGAGAATTTGGGAGCAAAAATAAATTGCGTTCGTAGATTTTCGCTTAAACCGTTATTTAAAAAACAATGAGCTCTTTCGATTCCCTACTGTCTTTCTAAAGTCATTTCATTAATGCATTTTCTTTATTTGTATTTTCTTAACGAAATAGCTTACCATGCTATACAGATGTATTTAGACTACTTATTATAATGTTATAAGTAGTTGCAAAACCATGTTGTAGTTTTATTTTTCAAAACATCAATCTGATTTTTAATGGAAACTGAGTTAACAAATCCTTTATTTGTGTACTCAAACATTGTTATGCGCATTCTATATTTGCAGGAGTTTTACACTATAGAACAGGTTCCTTCAATCAGACAATCCATGTAATGAACGAATGGATCACTAAGTAATAGGATAAACAGAAAATGTAAGCTTTTCTCAAGCAAAGATGGATAGTAGCTTGCAGTGCAATTCAGGAAATGCGTTTCGTTCTATTTGAAACTCGTCATCTGGATGTACCCGCATCGCAGAGTTGCTGTTCATTCCGGGACTCGAATTCAATGATTGCAGCACTTAATACTAATGGAAAGATACAAGTAACACAACACCAAGTGAATGTAATCTCTTATCGTTTATTTAATAAATTCTACAGATCACAGTTCTCTCAAAATTGTCTCTGTGAAGCGTTTTAGCTTGATATCTGAAAGTATGAAGCTAGAATGCTTTTCTGTAGTGTATGGACACTGAACTATTTTAATGAAGATTTTGAAGTGTTAGGTATATTTTCAAATTTATCTATTGTCAGATAGAACGAGAAAAGTGCAACCTCTTTTAAATACACACGTTTCAAAATGAAATTATGTGAATGTTGGGTTGCGGGAATTGGCGCTTCTTTTGCG
The DNA here is from genome assembly GCA_944470205.2 of Schistosoma margrebowiei. Lineage (NCBI taxonomy): Eukaryota > Metazoa > Platyhelminthes > Trematoda > Strigeidida > Schistosomatidae > Schistosoma > Schistosoma margrebowiei. The sequence continues at coordinate 76,768 of OX104028.1, forward strand.
TGTTATTTTTCAACGGAATGGGGTCGTCAACCTCATGCTAAAACCTCCTCCTTCATTCGGGCTTGGATTAAATATTACAAATCACTCATTCGAACTGTTAACATTGTTCATTGTCATTACCATTAAAACACATATAAGGCTACATCCATTCGCCCACAGTCACCTTAACTTGTAATTAGCATTCATAATACTACGATTATTACATAGTATACATGAATCAATTACGTACTAATAAACTGTATAGGTTGAGTGTATGATGATTCTAAGGGTTGTATCAAACTGTATAATGATACTAATCAATTGTTTCAATATGAATTCATTGTAAGTAGTAAACCGTTGATTTCATGGATCAATTATAGCTAGACCACCATGGAAAACACCATCCTAAGAATTCAACTGTTAACGAATAGATTCCAATAAACAGATCAATGATTTCAGTTCTACTTCAACTGTGTGACTTGATTATTGATGACGAACATTATTGAAATTACTTGGTATCAGATGAAAGTTGATGTTGAATTCATTGGATTATTCCTGGCTTGAAGTCGAATCAAACTCACTTCATATTGAAATGTATTCAAATGCTTGAATCTACATGAATCATCTTTGGTTACAATAAGTAAACTACTAACAACTTGTAAGTAGTAAAATATTCACAATTAAGATACACAAGACCATGTATATTATTTTTGTCGTGGTATTCATTTTCTATAGATGGTGGATGGTAGCACAATTTCATGGATTGACTGTAGTTACACAATATCACCGTTGGATTTTGACCAGCTCAGTCATTCATTAGTTAAGTGTTCGCACTCGAAATCGAACATCCTGGTTTCTAATCCCACGTGCACGATCATTGATGCGCCACTTGCATACTACTCACTTATTGATTTTAAGTTTAAAGTTCAAGAGAACCTGATTTCTAAAGATTGAGGAGTTGTCAAGAAGTCAATATTTGAACACTGTTTTATATCTAAATTTTATTCATATTCAATCACTAAGCAACAATGTTTTCAAACAGGTATAGATGAACATGGTATTAAACAAAGCGGAAGAAGAGGGTCGTATGGGGTTGAGGATGGAAATAGAATCAATGTAACTAGCATGGAAACTCAATTTAAAAGAGAGAATAATGAATTGATTTTAATTAGAAAGTGATGTAACAATGTTGTTGTAGTTGTTATGGCAACGAGATAGATACAGAATAAACTAATGAAATTAGTAGGAATGATTAATTCGAAAGATCAGATGAAATTATTCACCATGTGTTTGATGCCAAAATAATGTTGTTTTTTCTATTTTTTCTTTCTTTTTTTGTTGTTGTGTAAATTATATCACACAATCATTATCTCTGTCATATTGATATACATACATATATGATACTTATAAGTTGAGTATATGTAAATGAATGTGTGTGACATGTACTTTCCTTTTTGCCTTTATACGTATGACTGGAATGCAAAGCTTGTTAAGTCATGAACTGATTGATGTTAAATCACTATTGAAAATCATGAAGCACTGAACGGTCATTTCGTCTTAGTACGAATCTCCTCAGTACTGGATTGGTTGAAGTTAGACATTAACACTGTTGGATGTGGACTCAGTGACCTAGAGGTTAAGGGTTGATACGCAACAACGTAGGTCCTGGGTTCATACCCTGAGCAATAGTTATGAGTTCCACAATATGACGAAACGAATAACATTGGTGGTCAAACATCAATCTATTCATGATCTCGATCAACAACTTGATAATCTCCACAACCCTATATTGATAGATTTCTATTCGTCAAACAAATAGAATATTATGGTATCATGGAGGGGTTATGTTCACCTATTCTTAAACAACCCTATATTATATTGCTATGTTCATCTAGCGCTTTCTAGTTTTTAATAGTATCTAGAGTGATGTGAAATTAATCATTCATGAATACAATCGATAAACTAGTCAAATCTTTAAAAATTCTCTTCAAAAATCTGTCATTGTTGATGTTAATGACTGAATTGAATCAATCCAGATGTATTGATACCGTTATCATCTACAAACTGACCTCATTTGGGATAATTACTAGCAATAGAAACAACGATATACGATTCATTCTGATTCGGACTTCCCAACAGCGTGTACAATGATTAGGGCTGAACAATATACCTGATCGCATGCGTTTACACTTGAAGATTTTAACTATTGAAATACTGCAATCCATTATTAGTATCTTGGTCCTCTTGATGTGTAGATGCTTAAACATTAGTCGCATTTCCACAACGCTAAAGACTGGGTAAACACAGCATTGGATACTGCTCGATTATTCTGTATAAATAGGAATTAAGGTAAGACAAACATCGTTTGATTAACTAAGAGAACTTTAGATGAGTTGATGTGTTACTTTTCGATTATTTGCTCCGTATTATTTCACATTCTTTTCACCCGGACAATTCTAAAACTTCTCAAATGAAACAAATTCACTACAGTTTATTCTTCTTTACAAGCTAAATACTTATATAGGCAGAGATGGATAGTGGCTAGTAGAGGAATCCAGTTTGACACGTGTTTCATCCTATTTGCAACTCGTTAGTTGGGTATAACACCATATCCGAATTGATGTTCACTATGGGATTCGAACCTTGTATCGTTTGTGTTATCCACTTAGCTCCTGTGTTCTGAAAGCCACATGCTTGTGCAAGAGGAATTTGTTTAAATTCACTTGGCAATATTTTACCTCAATCTTCTCGTTGTTGTTAAGGACTGCAATTTATCAATATCGAATTAACATATGTGCATCCTATACGGATTGCATCGATATTACCTTAATTTACAAGCATTCTGTACATAGATAGTAAGTGACTAGTAATGAAATCCACGACACTGGTTTCGTCCTATTTAAGACTCATCAACTAGATAGATCTACATTCCTATGTCCATATATCAATAAAGACTCAAACAAATACCACACAACCACCCAACTACTAAATCTCTCATCCATAGGAACATTCAATCAAACAATACTTTCTTGTTTCTCTTTATTAGATATTTCTTTAAAATGACCTTCAGTTATTTTTATTTCTTTGTTGAGCATGACAATAGCAACCACATCCTGTGGAAAACTTACTCGCTTAGATTAAAGCGCTAAACAGAAATCATAATTCAATTGTGATATCTGTGAATATATTATGATGATTATTAATGAATAGACTTCCCTAATGTGAGTGAAAGTGATAGAGAACTAACGTGATGATCAGTTCTTGTATTGAAGTGAAATATTGCTGTAATCAATATATACTTTCAAGTTGATTCAGTTGAAGTAACAAAACTCCGTTGAGGTGATTGAAAGGTAAATTATGGAAACCATCTACCAATTAACGTTACTGAGTTTTCAAAATCCATCCTCGTATTTCACCAATTTAACGCACTTATTCAACAACGTGATTTAAGTCGATGATTGTATACGAGGATTAGTGACATATATATATATATCTTAATGGCCATCAGAACCAAAGAAGAAACTTGCTTCAGATGTGGAGTCAGCATAAAGCTACTAAACTGTATTCATAGCAATTCATTTATCAAACTATAATAATCTATTACATCTATCAGAAGGGTTTTTGTACATAATATAGTATTTTCAATAGTTGAGATGATGAGTCAGTTGAAGCTAGACCACCATGTAACACCTCGAGGCATTGGATGACCGTTTCGTTCTAATGTGGGATTCCTCAGCAGTGCGCATCATCATCATCTTCCAAAGCATCATCATCACTATCTTTACACCATGCATTCTCTGTCTAAACTCTCTTCATTTTCGAACATTCTTAGCCTTCTGCCACTAGGCATTTCACTTTCTATTGATGACACATACTACTTATATCTGCCAACATCAGTAGCATACACCACATAAGTAATTATATGAATTGTTATACAACTAAATCTGTAGGATTCAAAAAATGGGAATACACCAAAAAGAACTGAGCTATCCGAGCCAGTGGTAACGTCTCTGACTGTGAAGCTGGGTGACACGAGATCGAATTCGCCAGGGAGCACCAGTTCCCTCAAGATTACAGGTACACGTTGCTGACGAGTGCCAAGTAGCTCGAAACCCGGGTCCTGGGTTTCCTGTTGACTTCCTCCAACCACCATCTAAGATGTAAATAATTGTTTGTTATATCGTTGGACTACTTTCAAGTTCTAAAGTAGTTTGAAGGTATGTATGCATTTCACAAAGTTATCTCGATAGTAGTACGGAAAATTTAAACCACTGAACTGAACAAGACTTTGTGTATTATGAAAACATTTATAAGAAAATAAAATATGTATCGTTGAATCAATTTCCTGTAACGATGTTGTCCTAAAAGAACTTTACTATAAGACAAGTATTTAAAACGGTCAATAAATTCATTCACACAAATAATTCAAATCACTTGTCACTGTCGAGTATTCTAGTCTCATGGATTGTTATTCCGAATTTCATCTGGTTTCATTCACACGGTTGATCAGTTAAACTTATAAAAGTGTCTTATATCCGAAAACATATTTCTATACGGAATAGTGTTTTGAAGTAGTTTCAGCTAATAGTCCGCTAACCGATTGATTTGACATTTTGAGTAAATTTCTAGAATATTAAGGTAAGTGATTGATCGTTCAGCATGTACAGTAATCAAAGTTAACAGACATATTGTTAGCAAAGATGGATTGAACCAGCAGGAAAAGATAGAAATGGAGAGAGTAGAGGTTGTAAATATGAATTTCACCATGCATACGTGCGATCATTTTAACCAGGTTAAAATTAAATTAAATCATTTTAAGTATTCTAAACAATCAGAATCGTGTCGTGATTCATTTGTGGAGGAATTCCTTTACTCTACATTAGATTAACATAATGTATGCTTCAATAACCCAGTCGTACAATGAAGAACATGGTAATGTGTATTGAAATGGTTGATAAATAAGAAAAGATGAATCATAAACTGAAGCAAGGCTTCTCCAAGAAATGAAGTTTCACACAGAGCTTTGTTGTCAAAAAATGTACTAGTCTATAAACAAAACAAAAAAACAATTCGAACAGTTTTGCTTCACCATCGATACATTTGGTTTTAAAGAATCTCTGGAAATGTTTGCCGTTTACATTGCATCTTGATGAACAAAATCTTCAGCTCCGTACAGTAGAATTGCCTTGACGTTCCTATTGAAGATTCTTACTTTGATAGTGGTTGAAAGTTGTTTTGAGTTCTATATGTTCTTCAATGGTAGGAATGCGATCCTTGTTTTGCCAATCCTCGCCTTCACATCAGCATCTGAACCTCCTTGTTCATAGATGGTGCTTCCTAGGTATGTGAAGGATTCAACATCTTTCAGAATTTCGCTGATTCCCAGTACTGCCAAGTTGTATCTCCTCATTTCCGTCGCTATTTGAATTAAAAGTATTGGACTGTCATTTCATCCAAGTATGCAACTGGTCAGTAGTGAGCAATCATCATCCTGCCAATGATCACCGATAGCAATAAAAGACAACTATATAATACCAATTGAGTGAATTTAAGAATATTAATCACTGAAAATAAAGTTTATGATCATAAAATCGACTCTTGTTGAAGTCTTAGTTGTTCATGTCGTTAAGAGTTGCACACCACTACGAAACATCTATTCAACACCTAATACTTGTTAATGTTTATATAACTGAATGTCACTCAATGATGTCAGCTAATGATAAACTTCCTTCAAATATGCAACTTGATTATGATATTCAAGTGTTTCCGAAGAACACGTTCTGTCTTTGAACAAGTTGATACTCCCATTGCTATTCAACTTTCACTTAGAAATTCAATTCTCATTACCAAATCTCGTATCTCCAGTTACAGTCGTTTATAAAGACCACAGAATCCGTTTCATTAGTAAAAGTGTTTCATAAATAAATCACTAACTAACCACATGTAACAATTTCAACTCGGCTGAATAAGAAAAGAATGAAAAGGGACACCATTTAATGGGTTTTAGTGCAACTATTTCATTGACATACATTGAAACAGTTTCTTCTCTACTTCTATGAATTGAAACGATGATCTCATCTCTCAAATATTTTTCTAATTTTGCCTCATTTTATACTTGATCTCTTCCTTCTATCCCACTGTGATCTTTTCTTGAAGTAAGGGAATTTACAGATTGTTCATTTTAATATTCTGCATTCTACATTGTGAACAGCACTGTGTTTAAGTGCGAGAGTGAATATCAATTTCGAGATGCCGGTATGTTCAGATGAAGTCTACGAGATAGGACAAAAGCTCATCATAGATTCCATTGCAAAGCACTATCCATCTTTGCTTATACACACACCTAAAATCATTGAGGAGTGTTCGATAATTCGACAAAATCATCAAAAATAGAATGAAGTTGTGTGGCAGATTGTTCGAAGATGTCAACTATGGGAAAAGCGTTAAATAGTGATCATATGGTGGCTAGTGGAAAATATCTCATTTCCAAGTGATAATTCTGAGATGTACGAGCCTTCTGTTTGTGTGTTTGCACGAAACGAATTAATTCTGAATTTGATCTCTTCTTTTTCCTTTGGTTATCCTTTATCGATTTGAATTTATGTGGTTGTTTGATAAGTTCTTATTCTTTCCTCAATAAATCATCTCACTCTCACTTGTAGTTTAATTGACCTGCTTCGATATACATAAACCAATCTTGCGTGCACATAGTGTACTTTTCAGATTTCCAGTGAATATTTATGTGAATATGCAAGACTGATCACTTGGAGTCGTCAATATCATCAAACTGGAAAACGCAAACCCATTATCCGTTGGATAAAGTGGTGGTTATTTTGATTCTCCATTTCAGTGAATAACGCGTCGATGTTTGAAGTGATAATGTAATGAATTTGATTCTCTGTATGAACATCAATATTAAAATGACTGTTCATTCTCTTGACGACTTCTCTAATATACTGAACCATACTGACTGACGCATAATAATATCCTGTGAATATTTTTTTCTTTTTAATCAAATTCATAAACATTTCACGAAAGGGTTTTTGTGCAAATTGTAATAATCATTGACAGTTTGTGACATTTTCTCTCATCTTGGTTTTCCTATTTAACACAGTACGCATTAGGTCCTTCACCATGGATAAGAGAATAGTCAACAAATCGCTTGACCAGGTTGCTATTATTCAGTTGTAGAATGTGTAAATCTAATCAAGCTGTTCTGTTGGATTTCATATTGAAACATCTACAAATTCATATGATTTATCTAACAGAAACAATCCAGATCATACATATAATAGAAGTAACCATATTACCAGAATAAATCTTGATCTAATCTATGTGATCATATACCTGAACCATGATCAGATAGGTTCTGTTTTTCGTTTTAATAAGATTGAATGATGTTTTGCATTATATACACGAATAATAATCCATCTGAAGGATCAGTTCAATGGTTGTTGTTAGATTTATCGAAGCGTCTAGGTAACCCAATTGAGATACGCCCGAAACCAAAGTCCCAAAACAACGATTTATCTACAATAGCGGTTCTTTATTGAATAATACACAAAATTTAGTTACAAATCTCAACTTGTTGGGTGTCTGGGGCGTTTAAACGCGTTCTTCAAGTATGAAAATAAAAAGTCTTCGTGTAACAGTAACATGAAGAATAATTATAACATACGATAATACAAAAGACAGCTGATATCTGTGTCTATATTTGACAACAGATTATGAACAACCGAAACCCGAACGAAGAGCAAAACATTTTGGAAACTATTGGGTTTAAACAAATGCACGACACTGAGGATGACCGCCTCAGTGATCAAGGTATATTAATTGAAATGATAAATACAATGATAAGTACAATAAACGTAATAAATATATGTGAACATTTCAGAATATTTCACTACAACTTGCGTGACAACATGAGTATAAAAAGTGTTTCGAATACAATTGCTTACTGAATATAATTAAGTAGTAAAAACAATATACAAAAGAGTGGAAAGGGAGTGAGTGAGTGGAACAATGTAAGACAAATTTAACAGTTATAAAATATAAAAACAACAACAACAGCAATGCGGATTTGACAATGAATTCTATACATATAGAGAGAAATATGACTTGTGTCACTTTTATGCATAGAGTGTAAGATTGAAAGTATATGGATTACTAGTGTAATTTATGAATTAATCATTGAATCTCCTTCCAAACAAACAGACAAACGAACAAACAAATATCCGATCGTATAAATGAGTTTCAAGTGATGCATCCATTGGAGCCAGGTATCCGGAGTTCACAAGGTAGTTCTAATATTGAATTGTTCATTGATTGACATGAATTCATGATCATGGTTCAGTGTAATCAATTCAAATTATTCCCATGATTGTCTTGTCGAAAGTGAATTTCAATTGGTTACTTTGTTGTCGATCACCATCTAAACTCCATACACCCGTAGAGGTAAAGAATCTAAAACTATACAACAACTTTGTGTTACCGTATCCTTCCATTATTGATATGCAAGACTATTGACAGTAATGTGAATTAACGAAAGGATACCTAAGTATAATTGCATTTATAAAACGGTTATGTCTTGAATAATGGATAGCGAAGAAAATCCAACAAACACATCTGATCTTTTGTGAAGCTATTCAGCTAGATGAGTTCACATTCTACTGTTAACGTCTTCAGTCACACTTGAACTTAATGAATAATCCAATAGACTGATGAGACACAATGTCAATTAGCATGTTTGTTCGGTTCTCATGTTAGCGTTGTTGATATTGAAGATTGTAGTTGGTTAGTGTTGGTTATTGTCTTCTGATGCCTCATCTTCAACTGACATTAATCATCTTTTCTAGAGTATTACGATTTGTAAAATGAATAGATCACATCATCCTTGATGAAGAAAGATTCGTTACCCTCTGAAATTAATGACCTTCCCTTTCATTATCATGAAAATTGAGAAATTGATAATCTGAGCCACTCGCACATTGACTATCTGCATTCCAGTTCATACATCGAATAATTCGAGTTTTGTCGGAGGATTCATTGCCAAACTTGATTAATTGTGGTTCATCAGGTGATTCGCTTGTTCTATAAGCATTTCTTCCAATCGACTGAACTTCATCAAGTAAAAATATGTCAAAGAGTATTGAAAAATGCTGAACATCCATTCATATTTATCTGCATTACATTGTCGAGATCGAAACTACGAAATGACGATTTGGTACGGTAGTTGATGTCTTTGGTCAAAAATTCTTTATTGGACATTTTGAGTTTTTTAAAAAGAAGTGGGTTGTGCAGGTTGTTGAATTCTAAGGTTAACATAACAGAGATAATTTCTTATGGGAAGTTTTTATTATAAAGCCGGAGAGCAGTGGATAACTGTTGTATTCTGGTATTTCGGTTGTTAACAAAGTGCAAGATCCGCGAATCTTGTAATGTTCGTTCATCTTCTTAACTGTTAACCTGATATTCACTTACCTATATCAACCACTCCAGTCTATTTGTGAAACTATTACGACCACACTTGCTGCTAATAGTGAAATTTTCCTCACACCCGGAATGGATAAACTCCGATGACCACCGTTGCTTACGTGGAATGCAAATAATACCGCTAGAAGTCATTCATTGTCGTTATATACAGAGAAATCATGTACGAAGAGAAAAATGATATGCAAATATTATTGATTTTCTTATGACACTCAAATTAGTCGGTCTGTTAAGTAGAACTTCGAACATTCAAATCATCAAGATGTTCTCTTTCAACAAACTCATACTCCTCTAGATCGCTTGAGATGCGTATCTCGATAAATGGTACGTTTCTTGATAAATATTGATAGTTACGTCAGACAATAATTTGGTTCAAGCGAAAAATGATCAGAAAGTGAATTTGTTTCCGGACTCCATTTTGAGCCCAGCCTTGAATTCACATGAGATCAAATTCATAAACCTCGAGTATTGTCATGAGCATGATACTGTTCAGTTGATGGTCCAGATGTTAGCGAAATCACCAACCTCATCAAACATCATCGACGAATAATTGTATCAGTTCGTGAGTTTTGCAGTTCATTCTTGGTCGGATTTATTCAGCTAATACATCTAATAACTTTGTCAATTAACATTTTCATTATTCAATTTATTCTTATTGCGCTGTACTGTTTATCGATTTGTCATTGAGAAACAGCTAACACTATGTGAATGTAAATCAGGTCATACTATTCTTCATATCTAAAGAGTGAAACTATATATGGTTATGCAGTAATCAATTGTCGGAAATTTCTCATTTCTGTACTTTTAAATTCCTCACTAATAATCTGCTGAAATCTCAAAAGACTGCTAACGTTTCATTTTGCACAACGATTAGGTTGAAATTATGATGAAAAGTACAATAGCCGTCTAATTAATCTCCTTTGACTTAAGCACGAGTGACACATCTCACCGTATCGAAGAAATCCAAGGCAAGAAACTTGGATACGTTAGAGCGTACGATCGCTAATTGATATTCATTCAGACGAAGATGAAGAGTCCATCCGTTTTGTTCGATGTAGTGATGTTCAGAGTTGGCTCAATTGATTTTGTAGATGATGTTTGAATTTTCTTTTGTGAATTCATCATTTGGTTTGCTTAGTATTGCTTGTAGTGTTTATGTTGATTTGTGTTCTATGCCTATTCTGAAATGCCTCAACAATCTCATTGTAGATTCGTTATGTGGTCCATCGATAACAGACGAACAAATTACAAACAATTCTCTACAATTCTCTACAAATAGTTTATTTCATTCACTTAATGATTGTGTGGACTGCTGTTGTATTGGGTCCTGTACTTAAGAATAGTTAACAATTAAAACTTCTATGGCATCTGTTGCACTCTAGAAAACCGACTTGTACGTACCACAAAATCACAGAGTTACTTGCCAAAAACACAAACACTTTATTGTAGTCAATTTGCAAAATATCAGTCCATCATATCAAATCGGACTGTTCCTGTGATAAACATCAATCCACTGTCTCACATTTCATTGTTCATACTTTTTATTACGAATTGCTTTGTGTTCCCGCTCTTTGTTTCTTGATCTTGTCTCATCTTCTGCTGCCAGACATTACGTTTATGACTCGCCTCATATACTACTTATATCAATATAAGTAGCACGCACAATACTATTATTACAACTATCATACATTTAATTTTTTTGTGTAATGATGGAATAAATCGATTTGTATATTCCCTCTTTATTATGAAATAGTGGCTCAGTGATAAACATATCATTGGGGAAACAGTAACACAAGTTGCCTAGGGTGAGGGAGTGTCGTTTATTTACACAGATCACATGTGATTAAAAGTTGAGTGCATGAAACTGTAATTGGTTCCTAGAATTTGTTCTTCTTGTCACTATTATTATTATTATTATTGTTATTATTATCATATGAGATCGAGTTAGTATGGTTTACTACTTTATTTCTAACACAAATTTCAGTTTACCAAGAAATCTTTACATTCAATTGATAAATACCTGTCATTTATTAGTTTTCCGAATGTGTGTGAGCGTGTATGTGAACGTTAAGGCCACATAATTGTAATTCCGCAACAGTAGACAATCTGAAGACATCAGACCTATGTACATACATTGATTATGTATGTTCTTCCGTGTGTTTAGAATAAAGGTGTATTTTTAAGATTCCGGTGATCTTTGTTGCATGGGTCATTATTGTCGAAAAGACAAGACTTATGCTTTACCAAAAACCTGAACAGCATTTAAACGATTGGGTCACGTCGCACTGTGTTTGTCAATTTACATAAATGTGTAATCACATATACATAGAAAGGAGTAATCATGATTTGCGAATTGGACCCAATGCATATTTATTAAAATGATAATCTCAGCGATTGCAATGTAAATAATGCCAACGTTTCGTCCAGCGAACTTGTCTGGACTTCTTCAGGGTAATAGCCGAAATCATCAAATCAAATCTATACTGCGCTAATCCAATCATGAGCCAGTTAAATGAGAATAATGTGATCAGATTTAATTTATATAGTTTAGCGTAACGCAGAATATGAAAAATTCAAGCCGAAAATTTATAATATATATTACTTTGTAAGCAAAGATGAATAATGGCTAGCAGTAAAATACAAGGCGCGCGTTTTCTATAATCAGGACACAGTAGGCAAGTGGATAACGAGATGACGTTTAAAGCAAACGGCACTGGGTTCGAGTCTCAGAGTGAATTCATTCATTAAATATTATGCGAATTGAGGAGTGTTTATTGTTTTTGTATCACAAACTAAAATAATAGATTCACTTGACATTGTTTACTTGAATCGTCTTATTGTTGTTTAAGATTGCAGTTGATCAGTCTCTTATTGGTATATGTACGTACTGTCCGGATTGCCATGAGATTACGTTAAGTTATAAGCATTATAAGCAAAGATAGATAATGGCTGGCCGTGGAAACCCAGAACGTGCGTTTCGTCCTATTTGGGACTCGTCAGCTGGTTGTACCTGCATCTCAGTGTTGATTTTCACTTCGTGGCTTGAACTCAATACCGTTTGCTTTAACCACCATTACGTTATCCACTCAGCTATTGAATGAATAATCCTAGTAAATACGATATTAATAAGATAGTTTGATTTCTTTTTTTTGTTTCTAAATTTGAGATTTTTTTTCCAACAAAATCTATAGTTATTTATAGGTAGATCGCCGGAACTCACTTGTTAAATACTTTATTTTTGTAATTTTATTTTAAACTTTTGAATTTTATTGTTTTCGCGCCAAAAGCAATCATTTTCACCTTTATATCTTATTTCTCACATGGGAGAGTCTTAAACTTCATTGGCTAGTTGAATCTTTCAGTATGCTATTTTGTAACGCTTCCCAAGGACAATTTTATGCTGTATATATATACGTTTGATTTGTGCCTGTCGTGATTGCTCGTGCTTCTGGCTGCTTGTGGAATATATTAACCCCGTTTCGAACTTGGACTTCTTTCTGTGGTTAACGCCCTTGGAACGCATCAGAATAGCTAACTTATTGGTTTTTGGTCACAGAGTCTTTGTTCTGTTCGCAGACTAGATGAAGTGGTAATCGCTTCACACATTTTATTTTTGACTGATTCTTAGAAAATCACAAATATTCACAAAACTTTCACTGAATTAGTTGTCCTAGTAAACGTATATGGAATTTATTAATACTGAAAATATATTTGATATTTGTGAGTATTCGATTTGTTGTGATCTATTTGATCTTTAGAAGTTTACTTACATCTCCTAATTACTGACGAATAAAGAAGCTCCCATTGAATGAAAATGATTCGTATTTATTTATTACAATGACACATAACTGAAATATTTCACGCATGATAAATAGGCATAGAATTGATGATTGTATGATTATTAATTTTTGTAGATAATTCACCAATCTATGAGATTACGGCGTATAGTTCCGTGTTAGAAATATACTTTCTTCTAATTTTATGGTAGTTGTGATCATGACACAAAAGACTTTTTATCAATCGATTATTTAAAATAAAAACGTTGTCATGGCAACAAAAGTTTCGGTATAAACGAAAAAAATATTTGTTGTCAAACATTTTTATTAAGTTTTACAGTTCAAAATGTAAATTCATAATTAACGCAATTAGACAAGTTCAAGGCAAATAAAGAAGTAGGAAATAATACTAAATGCGTTTTTAGATCATTTAAAATTATAAAAAGGTATAAATAGGTAAGTATGTGTAATATGGGATAAGAGGAATAATTTTAATTCAGAACAGGCAACATCTATAATAAATTCGACTTATGTCATTCTGTTATTTGACTAACGCGATTAAAGTCGACGATGTTATACGAGGATAGTCGGCGTATATATTTCAACGACAATCATCATTACGATCTACATGGAGTCAGATCTACGGGCTTGATTTATTATTTAGACGATTAAATCCTTCTATCAAATAGAATAAATAACACTGATATTATGCTAAATATAACCAAATTATACTGTAAGAATCATTTTTTGTATTGAATCATTAAGATTCTCTATAGGACAGAGCATAATGATGAAATCAATTAAATCTGTTCACGGTTATTTATGTTTCAAAAGAATAGAATACAACTTCATATGACAGAATAACTATTCATTATAAGCTTTATTTAATACTTTACTTGTTATTGTTTTACTGGAATCTTCCCATTGATGTTTTAGGACTGAAATTGATCAATCTCTTATTGGCATATGTGCATACTGTGCGTCCCAAACAGGACGAAACGCGCGTCCGGGATTCCACTGCTAGCCACTATCAATCTTCATTTATTTGATACTGAATATAACATGTATGTGTATATATAACTTACATTCTATAGATAAGCTTGAAATGGAAATAATTAGTAGCGATAGACTATAAAAAAAGTGGATTATTTCAATAGGGATCGAACAAGGCAATTCAGATTACATCATAAAGACAGGGTCTTATATACAATAATAAATCAGATGAGAGAACATAATCATCTTCCTAAAACTAGGGAAGAGTAATCGAACAATGCAATCAAGGGTCAATGAACATGTGCCTAGATGGCTTCAAAATCAATGTGTATCAAATGATCCGATCAATGTACGAGGAAGAAAACCAAGTTCATCGATAGCGAAACATATAATTGAATAAAGCAAGAACAAATAATGGTGCAGAATAGTATGAATTCATATTATTTCGACGTTTCTCGTCAGTTGCTTACCAACCAAAACTGTGATAGAATTTTTACATTGAGATAGAGTGAAAACAATTGACATAGATGAGTGTAACTAAATGAATTACAATCATAATTATAAATAATATATGCTAGAACAGGTCAGAGGTCAAAAGGAATTAATTCGGGTTGGGTGGTGTAATAATGAAATTGAATAATGAGAAGATGGATTACGTAATAATAATAAAATAGAATTTGAAAAGTTAAGATAATTTAAGAGGATCAGGTGGCGGAAATGTGTGAATGATAATGTGGTTTAAGAATTATGTAATAGGGGAGGAGTATAAATATTTTAAAATAAATAAATAAATAAAAAGGGGTTACCAGGGTAGTGATAAGTTAATTAAAGTCTCTTTTTGGATGCATAAGTCAGGTTTAAGTTTTTTTTTATCATGATGGCTTCAGCAAAACGGAGGGTGGTCGTACTTCTTTGTCTATTGATAATTTTGAAAGCATGTGGAATCTCGATGGTGTGCCCGGTGTCAAGTAGATGTCGAGCTATTCCGCTGTTGAAGGCCTTATTCCCTCGCAGCCTCAAGTTCTTCGGAACATGCTCAGAAATGCGAAAATGCGCTCTTCTCTCAGTTCTTCCAATGTATGTGCTTATGCACGTACATGTGAATTGGTAGATGCAGTTGGAGCTACTAAGGAAATAGGACTGGTCGATTCTAGTTTGTTTAAGTCAGCAGTTCGTTTGCCATATTGTTGTAAGTTTTGCTGCTGGGTAGGTGACTTTCAACGCAGTGTTTATTCTGTGATTAATTATTCCCATAAATATATTGGCAAGAATTGGGCCCGATGGGCTACCCATGACAACTCCATTTTCCATATAACTATATATACGAATGTACAGCTAAAGTAAATGATTTCGTCGAAAAGAAAATTTTCTTCGCTGAATTCTCTTTTTCTTATTCAATGACACTATGGGTTGTAGGATTTCATATATCATCGAGCTAAATTTACCATACATTTGTTCGAAAGTACTTTTCATATTTGGATACTTTTACTACACACAAATATGATCGAAATTTCTCTCCCAGCTATTCAAGTTTATTTTAACTCTCAACTCAATAATCATCAGTAATACTAATTATTTCTGATATACCTAATCGAACGTTATCCAGCACCATCGGTGATATCTCGATGAATGACCAATAAATGTCGGGTAACATAGTGTAATATCTTTATGAAGTGATAAGCGATTCGTAAGAGTTTGTATTTATTATACACATATTTCAATACATTAAATTTCGATGCACAAATTCTTGGTAAATAATAATCTTGTGGTTCATTTCACCCATGAGCATCATTCGTTTCTCGTCATATTTTATACTCCATAGATAGCAGAGTTTATCTGTGTATCATACGTCTGCCTGTTCAACAGTTCAAGTTATAAACCTTCAAATTCAGATTTGATCAGTTATGTTAACAACAACAATTGAATATACAATTTCTTTATTAACAACCTTAAAGAATCTATTTTCAGCCAATGTTCATTGTAAGCTATCAAAACATTTCAGTAGTGTATGCTTGTTGACATTATTTAAAATAGATAGATAGATAGAAGCATTCCTAGTGTACGTCAAATGAGCTAATAAAACATAGAAGTTTGATGTATACACCACAGTGGTAGTCATATTTCAGTACAACCTCAACAACTGTTGTGACAGTTAACGAGTTACAACATATGAGACAAAATTTGAGTTATCTAATTATATAGGTTTAAATAGTTTTAACTTGTGGATACCAAAACTACTGTCATCAGTTCATAATTAAAAAGTATAACCTCAGTTTCATTAAGCACTTCTATCACAGATGGTCTAATGATCATACAACCTGAACATTGAAGTTCATGATAATGATGATGATGTCGATGTTGATGTTTGTCAGATGTTAAATGTGTTACAAAAGAATGTTCCACCATATAATTTAGAATGATCTTTCAATGGTATAGAATATGTCACATTTGATCATATTGAAGTTGTACAATAGACTCTTCTCTTTTTCATTTTCATCATGAATTAATTTTGATTGAATATTTTGTATACAAAATACTTCCTTATTACTTACATCATGTGTACTAGGGGTACAATCCAATGATATTGTAGTGAATAGAACACGGATGGGGACAATGGAATGTATTTCACACAAAATGACAGAGTATCTCAATAAAATCTGTGAACC
Organism: Schistosoma margrebowiei; assembly: GCA_944470205.2. Classification (NCBI taxonomy): domain Eukaryota; kingdom Metazoa; phylum Platyhelminthes; class Trematoda; order Strigeidida; family Schistosomatidae; genus Schistosoma; species Schistosoma margrebowiei. The sequence continues at coordinate 93,671 of OX104028.1, forward strand.
ATAAATTAAATCTTTAATTTACAAAATCTTCACCAATTGTGTTAAAATGTTTGTTTCTAAACTGATTTCCAACTAGTTTCTAACACATAAATGTAAACAAAAAAAAAACGAACTTGAATTGGTTCAAACGATGTGTACAGAATGGAATGGGAATTGCTCCTTACGAGTAGGGATGAAATTTTCTTTATTCAAAAATTCATACATAATTATATAGATTGATTTTCATAGATTGATTGAACTCTAAAGAAAAATTTGTTTTCGATTTCAGAGAGCGTAACTTTCCATTGAATAATCATTGAAATGAATCTTTTCACCGAAATAGGAAAAGTGTCACGTCTAGGAAAATCCATAAGCTGAGTTACACAAATTAGTTTTTATGCAAGTCAATGATGTTTGTTGTCTTCGGGGTTTTTGTTACCCAGAGAACTGAAACAGAACTGAATTTCGTTAACTAGTGTTTGCTATCTCCTTGAAAATAGCTTTATTGGGTGAATTAAATTAACGTAGCAAATGTACAATTCCCACTAACAAAAACTTTACGTTAATAGGTACCCCCATGCAAATTTTCGTTCTCGGTATATGCAGATTTGCAGAGATTGTAGAATTCTCGTTATTTAAATCCTAAACTAATCTTAATTAAGTCATCACTAAAAACCTGGAAGCACTTCACGTCCGTTTTGTTTTGATATGGAACTGCTCAATAGTGCTCATCCACGAACTCGTATCCGGACATTGAACCTAGGATTCTCAGTTCCACACATGATCACATAGCCTCTAGACCACTGAGCTGATATCTAGCAGTGCTAATGTCTAACTCCAGTGATACCGGTTATATATATATTTCTTTTAAGAACATGCACTTGAAGAATACCTCAGTTCTTCCCCCATCCATTAATGTGTAGAGTAATTCCAATAAACAAAGACAAACTGAGTTAAGTATAGATCGTTAATTCTGATGTAAATACCAGTGTGTAACTAATTAAAAATACTTATTGACAATAATTTACTGAAAAACAGATAATAAAACAAAATCTTTTCCGATGACCTGAATAAATCAAAGCTGAACATTGTGGATTTTATCCATTATGTATTATTGTAATTTGTATTTTGACCAAGAAGAGTTGTGGTTGATGTGGTATTTCTAACGGTTGAGTTGACGTGTCGACTTAAGCTAAATCATCATTGAAAACCTGGAAGCACTATACGGCGTTTCTATCCAAGTCTGGGACTACTCAGCAATGCGCACTCACGATCCCGCGCACCGGATATGAACACAAGACCATCAATCTTGTGCGTGAACAGTTAAACTCTAGATCACTGAGCCGGCATCCCATGGTGTTAATGTTTAACCTCAATCGAAGTACAACAAGTACCATTCATTGTATTTCTTGTCAAAGGCTTGATTAGCTTGTAATTATCAGTAGACATACATTTATATTTATATTCATAAAACAATACTTCTATTATTTTTCTATCTGCAAAATACGGATAGACATCGGTATGCCCCAGTGATTGCCATTACTTCACTTTATCTTAACACTTATTATATTATGAATTCGATGAAATGATGTCTTATTTTGTAATTTTGATTGAATAGAATGACACTGATTGCTGGAGAGGGGGGAACTATTATAAAAGATCACGTGAAATTGAATATGTTCTCAATGAATTCAATGAAGTCATTTTATTAGCTTATTAACGAGCTGAGTCATCCTAACAACAACTTGTCTATATCATTGTATCTTTATTACTATTATGAATGTATGGACATGTATGCCTGAATATTGCTTACGGCCCTCGCATTTATTCACTATGCTAGTCGTACTACTAACCACTTATTTGATTCGATGACCCATTCATTTCACTATGTATATACATGTCCATGTTATTCATATTCATTGATCTAGCTCTCGCTCTCGCTCACTTAATTGTACGCGCTTGCTCGTATTCATATTCGCTGCCTCACTCGCTCGCTTGCTTGCCTTTCAGCACAACTCTTCTATGCTCGTTTAACGCATCTGCAATATTTGGATATCTGTGTGTTTGGTGCCGTAATAAACGTAATCAACGCTTCGTATTCGACTTCTGATTAATACACCGTTGGAGCGTTATATAGAACGGTTATCAAGACGAACTGTATACGAAGTTTAAAGATTATATCGGATACCGACCAATACAACACATATGTTCAAGACTCTGATAATTCACGACATACTACAATCAGTGTCAATAACATTCCCAAGGTATACATGACATATACAACGAATATATAATTAAAATGTGGCAGAAATTGATATTATTACAGCTTTTAAAACGTTATGTAGAAATTGTCAAAAACGAATTCTTAGGTTTATAGCAGCCTTGGCTATTCGTACATTTAAATCATCGTTATGTGTACAAAAAGAATTTGTTATAATCTTGAATTTACCCTGATTATTATTATTATTATTATTATTATTATTATTATTATTATTATTATTATGTCTATCCACAACCATATTAATTATGGCCTCGAATGATTCACCACGCATCTTGCTAACTGCCTTCAGCACTCTTCGCAATACAGCAAAGTCTTTTCTCAAAAGCCCGGGAAAGAATAATGGAGAGCAGTAAAGAATAATAGGTAAAATGCAAGAATCGACAAATTGTAAAAGTAAATAACGAGTAATCCCAAGAGCATGCAATCTCTTTATGTAGTAGGTCAGACGGAAAACCTTCTTCGATAACGATAAAACGTGGGAAGACCAAGACAGATCAGAGGAAAAGGTGACACCAAGATAATTGACCTTCGACACTGAGTTTATGAAAGAGTCTCCGATGGTAAAAGCATTATGGGATCTCAAAAAAGTGTTTATATTCCGTTCATGTCTCAAGCTAAAGTTAACAGCTTGACATTTAGACGGATTAAGTATGAGACCATTACCAACAGACCAACAATCAATACGAGACAAAAACTCATTCATTTCTATGGGATGTAAAGAGGAAGATATAGGCATACATACAGTGAGATCATCCGCATACTTCACAAAAGTGTTTTCTGTGAAAGATGGCAGGTCATGCATAAAAAAAGAGAATAGAAGAGGTGAAAGAACAGCTCCTTGTGGTACACCTTCCTGAGACAGTAGAGACTTCGAACACTTTCCTCCAAACACAGTGTACTGTTCCCTTCCAGAGAGGTAGGAACATAGCCAGTTGGTTATCCAGCTGTCAGTGTTGACGCTGATTAACTTGTTAAGTAAACGTTGTCTTGATATAGAGTCAAAAGCTGAAGTATAGTCCAGAAAAGCACAACGAACATACTTCTTACCCTTTTCTAAGTTGAACACTATGTTGTGGTGCAGAACTGCAACAGCATCTAAAGTGCTTTTTTTGCGCCTGTATGCAAACTGGTATGGGTCAGTATGCTCTTTTATCGCAAGCTGAAGTGGAAGTATTAATAATTTTTCCATGGTTTTGAGGAAGGGTGAAGTTATTGCAATAGGTCTAAATTTTACATTCTTATCACCAGATGCTTTCTTGGGTACAGGAATTACCTTCATCTTTCTCCACATTTTCGGTATGAGATTAGATGAGAAGGATCTGTTAAACATAGTTGTGAGCGGATGACACAGAACGTCAGCACATTTTTCAAAAAGGATGTTTGGGACCTGATGGAATTAAGCGACCGGAGACATCCTTGTACATCAGTTTCAGTGAAAGTAGGAACACAGCTATTTTTTAAACCCGTGGATAGAGGGAGCATCACATCAGATGACTGACGTACAAAAGACTTATTTAAGTCACTAACATTCAGCTGGTTATCGCTTCTAAACTGTCTGTCACCTGTAAGTTCTTTAAAGAGTTTCCACATACTTGGAGAGTTTTTGCAAGATAAGAGCTTTTGAGTAAACATACAGTTGAGACGTCTAATCTCTAGGTTTATCAGACCATTTAGCTTACGAACTTCATTAGAGTTCTTCTCCTTGTACATTCTTTCTTTCGTCCTCCGTAGTCATTTTAAGTGTAGAGATGTAAGTCCATCAAAACTTACAAAAATGGTTTCAGTGGGACAGCAAATATCAAAACAGAATTTAAGGTAACAAGTGATAACATCTGTAGTGTTTTCGAGTGAGTCATCTGTAAATAATTCCCAGTTAGTCGTATGAAACATGCTTCTCAGATTTCGGATATTTTCTTCTGAGTAATTCCTATATTTGACTTTCTTGGTTTGACGTAAGAGTATACTCTTCTCATGCTTTCCATATACTTTAGGTAGAACACGAATTATACAGTGATCTGAGCTAGACAATGGAGCACGTTTACGAGTCGCATATATACCCACATCATTAATGAAGACGAAGTCTAGATAAGCATCCAAACGGGTAGGAAAATCCACTACATTTTGGTGACCTAGTGACGTAAGGAAGCTACAGTCACATGAATTGAAGTCACCACATACAACTGAAAGTGAATCACTGAAGGCAGTAAGAGCGAACTCAGTGAATTCATCAGCAAAAACAGATAGTGCAGATGATGTGCAATCTGGAGTCACGTAGATATTGGTAACATAAACATATTTGTATTTATTTATATGTTTTGGACGACATCTTAGAATTAGACAGTCGATAAAGTCATTTGAAAACTTAAAACACACAAACGAAGATCGACACCAGTTTATGTTTAGAAACGTAGCTACACCGCCACCACACCTCTTTTTGTTGTTCGATCGATCCTGACGATAAATTTTAAAATCACATAGTGATACAAGGCAGTCATCCTGTAAATCATTCAACCAAGATTCTTGAATTGTGATGACACCACAATTACGATACGTATTTTGACTAAGTAGGAATTGCAGATAGTTCACTTTGTTGATTAATGATCGGCAGTTAGAATTAAGCAGCTCGGGAATTGGCATACGATTAATGTTCATTCTCTTTAACGAATATTGCCAACCACCACGATGCCTTTTATAGTACTTTTTCGTAACTTGTGCAGCGAAAGGTCGTAGGCTTTTCATAAAAGCGCCTGAATAGGTTATACGATTAATGGACATAATTATAAATTAAAACAAATAAAAAACAGATAACTTGTTGAAATAATCAGATGGCAGAAACAGGTAGCCCAGATATTCAAGCAGACCGACACTGATAATCCTTGAGTCCTTCCATGACCTAAGATAAAGTGACCATTCCGTAGTCTTTCTGTATGATGAAACCGTGTTCCTCTTCTCTTTGTTACCCTTTTTTGTTTTACTTGAACTTTCATTTCATTAACATCTAATTTCTGATGTTTTCAAGTGTTTGTAAATGATTTTGGATTTTTTAAGAAAAAGAGAAAAATTTAAAAGGAAAACTTACTTTTTTTTTGTTGATTCAATCCTCTTTATTGAAAGTGCTGAATTAATTCATCATTACTATTTTTAACATTCTAAGGGATAAGAGAAATTGGGTTACACAACTAGTCAAAATCATTTCAATATCAATTATTCAACAGAAAATAAGTAAAGATAATCAAAATTCTTTTTAAATATCTTAGAATGCTACTTGATATTCTTCTTTATTAAAGATTTTGAATTTACTTTTATCTACATGATTTGCCACAAACATACATTCATTTAAACTGTCAAGATAATAACTCAGTGACTAGCTTCGTTAAGGGAATTCTCGGAGTTCTAGCGAGAAGCTGTAACCATTGGAGTTCAATTCGTATCGGGTAGAGACATGTATCTACCACAGTACAATGGAAGATGGTTGCGCGATGTCGCGGATTGGTTGAAGTTAGACATTAACACCGTGTGATGCCAGCCGGCTCAGTGGTCCAGAGAATAAGAGTTCGCACGCGAGATCGCAAGCCCTGGATTTGAATCTCACGAGTGAGATCGTGGATGCCCAATGCTGAGGAGTCCCGCAATAGGACGAAACGGCCGTCCAGTGCTTCCAGGTTTACAAAGGTGATCTAACATCAATCGGTTCATAATCTCAATCATTTTGTTTTTGACAACAGCTCTGTATGTACTAAAAAATTGATCATGTAAAGAAACCTGTGAAGAATGAAAATCACACCTGAAATCAACTGTTTATCTATTTGAACAGTTTTAAGTAGAGTCAACCTTTTATGATTTGCATCTATGAATATGCAAATTGCGTAATGGCATTATAAAAAATCCCTTCGGTGTAAATATTTAAGCAAAAGGAATAGAAAATCGGATTCAATTACTATTGTTTACTTGAATCTTCACATTGATGTTTAGAATTGAAATTGATCAGTTTCTTATTGGCATATGTGCATACTGTGCGTAGTGCTTCAATATTACATTAATTTATTAGCATCATAAGCAAAGATGGATAGTGACTAGCAGTGGAATTGAGGACGACATATTCAATTTCACGTGATCTTTTATAATAGTTCCCCCCTCTCCAGCAATCAGTGTCATTCTATTCAATCAAAATTACAAAATAAGACATCATTTCATCGAATTCATAATATAATAAGTGTTAAGATAAAGTGAAGTAATGGCAATCACTGGGACATACCGATGTCTATCCGTAATTTGCAGATAGAAAAATAATAGAAGTATTGTTTTATGAATATAAATATAAATGTATGTCTACTGATAATTACAAGCTAATCAAGCCTTTGACAAGAAATACAATGAATGGTACTTGTTGTACTTCGATTGAGGTTAAACATTAACACCATGGGATGCCGGCTCAGTGATCTAGAGTTTAACTGTTCACGCACAAGATTGATGGTCTTATGTTCATATCCGGTGCGCGGGATCGTGAGTGCGCATTGCTGAGTAGTCCCAGACTTGGATAGAAACGCCGTATAGTGCTTCCAGGTTTTCAATGATGATTTAGCTTAAGTCGACACGTCAACTCAACCGTTAGAAATACCACATCAACCACAACTCTTCTTGGTCAAAATACAAATTACAATAATACATAATGGATAAAATCCACAATGTTCAGCTTTGATTTATTCAGGTCATCGGAAAAGATTTTGTATTTTGTTTTATTATCTGTTTTTCAGTAAATTATTGTCAAGAAGTATTTTTAATTAGTTACACACTGGTATTTACATCAGAATTAACGATCTATACTTAACTCAGTTTGTCTTTGTTTATTGGAATTACTCTGCACATTAATGGATGGGGGAAGAACTGAGGTATTCTTCAAGTGCATGTTCTTAAAAGAAATATATAAATAACCGGTATCACTGGAGTTAGACATTAGCACTGCTAGATATCAGCTCAGTGGTCTAGAGGCTATGTGATCATGTGTGGAACTGAGAATCCTAGGTTCAATGTCCGGATACGAGTTCGTGGATGAGCACTATTGAGCAGTTCCATATCAAAACAAAACGGACGTGAAGTGCTTCCAGGTTTTTAGTGATGACTTAATTAAGATTAGTTTAGGATTTAAATAACGAGAATTCTACAATCTCTGCAAATCTGCATATACCGAGAACGAAAATTTGCATGGGGGTACCTATTAACGTAAAGTTTTTGTTAGTGGGAATTGTACATTTGCTACGTTAATTTAATTCACCCAATAAAGCTATTTTCAAGGAGATAGCAAACAATAGTTAACGAAATTCAGTTCTGTTTCAGTTCTCTGGGTAACAAAAACCCCGAACACAACAAACATCATTGACTTGCATAAAAACTAATTTGTGTAACTCAGCTTATGGATTTTCCTAGACGTGACACTTTTCCTATGTCGGTGAAAAGATTCATTTCAATGATTATTCAATGGAAAGTTACGCTCTCTGAAATCGAATACAAATTTTTCTTTAGAGTTCAATCAATCAATGAAAATCAATCTATATAATTATGTATGAATTTTTGAATAAAGAAAATTTCATCCCTACTCGTAAGGAGCAATTCCCATTCCATTCTGTACACATCGTTTGAACCAATTCAAGTTCGTTTTTTTTTTGTTTACATTTATGTGTTAGAAACTAGTTGGAAATCAGTTTAGAAACAAACATTTTAACACAATTGGTGAAGATTTTGTAAATTAAAGATTTAATTTATGGTTCACAGATTTTATTGAGATACTCTGTCATTTTGTGTGAAATACATTTCGGCTCCTCGTAAACTTCATCGTTCTTTTTCCACCGTCTTGGAAAAGAAAAAAAAGTATGTAAGTGCATGTCGAAATACAGTCGTCCGCGCGTACAAACACAAAGTGGGCGAAAAAATGAAACATAAACTCATGCACACGCATTAGCGTAAAAAAAAGGATTTTCATAATATGGTTTTTTTTTAAAATTTTGTTTTGTTTCTTTTTTAAATGAAAATATAAATATTTAAGCATAATTAAGTAAAACAAGAACAAATAATGGTGCAGAATAGTATGAATTCATATTATTTCGAGGTTTCTCGTCAGCTGCTTACAAACCAAAATTGTGATAGAATTTTTACATATGTACATATGTATGGCTGCGAGGGAATAAGGCCTTCAAAAGCGCAATAGCTCGACATCTAATTGACACCGGGCACACCATCGAGATTCCACATGCTTTCAAAATTATCAATAGACAAAGAAGTACGACCACCCTCTGTTTTGCTGAAGCCATCATGATAAAAAAACTTAAACCTGACTTATGCATCCAAAAAGAGACTTTAATTAACTTATCACTACCCTGGTAACCCCTTTTTATTTATTTATTTATCTTAAAATATTTATACTCCTCCCCTATTACATAATTCTTAAACCACATTATCATTCACACATTTCCGCCACCTGATCCTCTTAAATTATCTTAACTTTTCAAATTCTATTTTATTATTATTATTACGTAATCCATCTTCTCATTATTCAATTCCATTATTACACCACCCAACCCGAATTAATTCCTTTTGACCTCTGACCTGTTCTAGCATATATATATTTTTATTTATTATTGTAATTCAGTTATTTACACTCATCTATGTCAATTGTGTTCACACTATCGCCATGTTAAAAAATTCTATCACAATTTTGGTTTGTAAGCAGCTGACGAGAAACCTCGAAATAATATGAATTCATACTATTCTGCATCAATGTTTGTTCTTGCTCTATTCAAATTCATAAAGGGAACCAATTGCATGAAACATAATTAAGTAGTTTTTTTAAATAAAAAAATTATATATAGTACAAATGAAAATCGAAATGATATAAAATGTCAACCAGTATCTTACGTGCAATAGTCGTTCAAATGTTCTGGAAATCTTACTGTTCTTTCAAAACGCGTTGTTTGAAGTTTATTTTCAGATGCTGTCGAAGTATCATCGAGTGTGTTAGTTGTCGGATGCGGTATTATAAGTGTCAGAGTCATGTGGTTCGATTGTACCGAAGGAAAATCAACGTGAATAAGATTTCCTTCTAAATACACTGCTTTGAGGTAACTGATGCTGATGCTATCGTTGGTTCTATTCTTATCACATTGAAAAACTTTGAAGGGCCCTTCGTATGCTTGTTCGAGAGGTCGTCGATGTGAGTTCCGACGAACGAAGACGTGTGCACTATATCGTAAGCCAGTTTGAACGGAAACATCAGTTGATTGCGGTCGAGTGGAAAGAGTTTTAACTGAATGCATTACGTTTGTAAGCCTGCTGGTGTAGGAACATAGATCCATGTTCATTGAAGAACATGAATGATCCATGAAGTCTCCTGGAAGTCGAAGTGCCGTTCCATAAACGAGTTGAGCCGCAGTGTATCCAATGTCAGCTTTCATTGCATTGCGAATACCTGGTAAGACGAGTGATAGGTACTGCTTCTGGCCATAGAGTGAAACGGTTTACGTAGGTTAACAGATAAGAGTGCCCATTTAAATCTGGTAAAGGTCCTACCAAATTCAGATAAACATGGTCGAAACGAGCGTCGGGCGTTTTGAAATAGCCTGCAACTACATTGCTTGCTCCAGTAATGTGTTGAATGACTGAAGTAAACTGCAATATGCAGTCCAGTTGGCAAGACTCTCGAGGTGAGTACTGGTCTGAAAATGAGCTTAAAGAGGTAAGCGGTTTATGATCAGTGAAAAGGGTAAGTTCACGGTCTTTGATATAGTGTTGACAATGCCGCACACCACAATACATAGCTAGGACTTTCCTACTGAAAGTGCTATACCTCGATTCAGTATCTGGCAACCGTCTAGAGAAAAATGCCAATAGTCGTCAAGATTGGTTAACCCATTGTTGTAAGACTCCTCCGATTGCGGAGTCGGATGCGTCTACTGCGATACTAATGGGTATTTCAGTGTTCTGACGTGCAAGCATTGTTGCTTTAGCGATAAGTTCCTTAATTATGAAGAATGCTCTTCGTACGGTGTCGTCCAGATTGATGGATTTCGCATTTCCAAGAATTTGTTTGGTAAGAGTTTTCATACTTGACGCGCATTTCGGTATGGACCGTCTATAGAAACTTACCAGGCCGTTAAACGTGCGTCACTGCTTGAAGGTTGTCGGTTCTGTTTAATCCAGAATGGCCGCCACTTTTTTCTAAGAGGTTGGATGCCTTGCGCATCGATAGTGCGTCCTAGGAAGTCTAAGGAGTCATTCCAATTTGGCAATTCTGTATGTTTACAGTAATAACATGTTTTTGTAGTCAGTCGAAAACAAGATCCAGATACTGGAGATGCGATTCTCTGTCCGGACTTGCTATTAGACAGCCACCAACATATGCTTGTACGAAGTTGAGACCTCAAAAAACGTCGCCTATGAACACTTGGGATGTCTGGGCATTGTTTTTGAGGCCGAAAGGCATTTGTAAAAATTCGTAGAGTCCAAAGAGAGTTATGAAAGCGGTTTTCGGAATATCGTCAGTAGCCATTACTTACTTACTTACTTACGCTCGTTACTCCCAATGGAGCATAGGCTGCCCACCAGCATTCTCCAACCCACTCTGTCCTGGGGCTTCTTTTCTAGTTCCATCCAATTCTTGTTCATTTTTCTCATGTTTATCTCCATTTCCCAGCGTAATGCGTTCTTTGGTCATCCTCTTTTCCTTTGGCCTTCAGAATTCCATGTTAGGGATTGTATTTTGACGCAATTGTGTGCTTTCCTCAATGTGTGTCCTATCCACTTCCAGCGATTCTTCCTGATTTCTTCTTCCTCTGGGATCTGGTTTGTTCTTTTCCACAGTTGGTTGTTGGTAATAGTGTCCGGCCAACGGATCCGAAGTATTTCGCGTAGACAACTGTTAACAAACACCTGTACCTTCTGGATGGCGGCTTTCGTAGTTATCCAGGTTTCCTCCCCATACAGTAGAACTGTCTTGACATTTGTATTGAAAATTCTGACTTTGGTGTTGGTTGAGTTGTTTTGAGTTTCAGTTGTTCTTCACTTGTAAATATGCTGGGCTTGCTTTTCCGATCCGCGCTTTCACATTTGCATAGCATCCACCGTGTTCACCAACAATGCTGCCCAAATAAGTAAAGATTTTCACATCTTCAAAATCTTCTCCGTCAAGTGTGATTTGATTGGTGCATGCTGTGTTGTATTGGAGAATCTTGCTTTTCCCTTTGTGTGTATTGAAACCTACTGTTGCTGAGGCTGCTGCTACACTGGTCGTCTTCTCCTGCATTTGTTGTTGGGTTTGGGATAGAAGGGCCAGATCATCTGCGAAGTCTAGATCGTCCAACTGCATCCTAGATGTCCATTGTATCCCGTGCTTCCCTTCAGATGTTGACGTATTCATGATCCAGTCAATCATCAGGAGAAAGAGAAAGGGTGAGAGTAAGCAACCTTGCCTAACACCGGTCTTCACTTTGAACGACTTTGTCAATTGTCCTCCATGCACGATTTTGCAGTTTAATAAATCATATGAATTTTGTATGATATTGACTATCTTCTGAAGTACACCACAGTGTCGAAGAAGCTTCCATAGTGTTGTTATGTCCACGCTGTCAAATGCTTTTTCGTAGTCCATGAGGTTGATGTAGAGCGATTAATTCCATTGAACTGATATTTCCACAGTGATCCGTAGAGTTGCGATTTGGTCTGTACACGATCTATCCTTACGGAATCCTGCCTGCTGGTCACGAAGTTGGGCGTCTACGCAGTCCTTCATCCTGTTTAACAATACCCTCTTGAAGACTTTTCCCGGTATCGGGAGAAGAGTGATGCCCCTGTAGTTATCACAGTTGCTGAGATCGCCTTTCTTTGGTCTTTCTTTCCAGTTTCTTGGTACTTGTTACTCATCCAAAATCTTATTGAGGACAATATGGAGTATCATTGCAGTTACTGATACGTTTGCTTTCAGTGCCTTTGTTGGAATGTTGTCCTTTTCTGCTGCCTTGCCACTCTTGAGTTGTCTGACGGCCATGCTGATTTCTTCAATTGTTGGTGGGCCAACATTGATTTGGTGGTCCGTGGGTGCTGCTTCGATATTGGGTGGATTCAGTGAGGCTGGTCGATTTAAAAGTTCTTTGAAGTGTCCTACCCACCTGTTTCGTTGTTCTTCAATGTTGGTGATTACCTTGCCTTCCTTGCTTTTCACCGGTCGTTCTGGTTTACGATGATTTTCAGACAGTTTCTTTGTTGTGTCGTACATTTGTTCCATGTTTCCTTCTCTTGCAGCCTTTTCCGCCGTCGTTGCTAAATCTTCAACATATTTACGTTTGTCGGTTCTGATGCTTCTCTTCACTTATTTGTTTACTTCTGTGTATTCAGCTTGTGTCTTGGCTTTTTCTGCACTTGTTCGGCTGGTATTGATTGCTGCTTTCTTGCTCCTCCTTTCTTAAATCTTATCCAGTGTATCAACAGTTATCCATTCTTTGTGATGCTGCTTCTTGTGACCCAGAACCTCATGACATGTTGAAGTGATTGCCTCTTTGATCTCCTTCCAGTTGCTCTCCATAGTAGTTCCTCCTCTATTGAGTAGATCATGAAAGATCTGGAATTTATTGCTGAGGCTATCTTAAATTTGTTGAGTTTGTTAGTATCCTGAAGAAAGGCCGTATTGAACTTTTGTGATATTGTCCGCTCTATTGTCCAGTGCTTCTTGAGTTTCAATTTCATCTTGGCGACCAGCAAGTGATGATTTCATGCTATATCAGCTCCTCTCTTCGTTCTCACGTCCTTTATAGTCCTCCCGAACTTTTTGTTGATGCAGATATGGTCAATTTGGTTTTGCGTGATGTGATCCGGTGAAGTCCACGTGGTTTTGTGAATGCGTTTATGTGGGATTATGGTGCCGCCTATGACCAGTTTATTGAAGGCACATAGGATTGCAAATCTCTAACCATTTTCGTTTCTTTCTCCCAGTCCATGTCGTCCCATGATGTCTTCATATCCAGTGTTGTCCGTTCCAACCTTGGCGTTGAAATCTCCCATCAGAATGGTCAGGTCCTTTGTTGGGCACTTCTCGACGATTGATTGCAGCCTATCACAGAAATAGTCTTTAGCGTCTCATGAATTCAACTATAAGATTACTACAATCTCCACAATTCCCCATTCTGATACGGTGATTTGCAATCAGTGTTTTACATTCTTAGTATATTTAGGAGAGATTGACGTGATAAAACAAAGGGATCGATGGTTGACTGTTATGCTTGAGACTAAGATTTTAAAACTACCCATAGCATATTCAATAATTAATGTGATATTTTAAAAAGACCAAAATAAAGGAGGCATGAATGAATTTACCGATGTTATATGTGAGAAATGTTGAACACTCTCATTTGCTTCTTTAGAAATACTTCAAGATGGTGTGATTTGTAAATTGGAAGGTCACTTAATGAAGGTCGGAATGATTTGTAGTATGGGGCCAAGTTTTTATCAATATAATAATAATAATAATAATAATAATACTGATCAACCGAACTTTGTGTGGATATAATATGTGATAAAAGGAGTATAGTCATGGTAATTGCGATAGAAAGTAATGAATGTGAATTAGGAAAAATGAATGGGTGGACTAGGAAAGATATAGACAAAAAAAGAGTTCGGACAGGAGGATTATAATGGAAATTCATATGAGTAAGTAAAAGAGAATCATCAACTGAAGCAACCCCCTTCAAGATATAACGTTTCGCAGTTCTATTGTCATGGTTACTGACTTATAAATAAGTAACTGATTGTCTTGCTCAAAATTAAACAATCTTTATACAGTCTATGGAATGATCAAGTAGATCAATGAATGAAATCATACATAACGATCTGATGACTTCTGCAAAATAACCAACACAAATTCATGTTTAATTTAATTAGTGTTTCAGTGAGCTTCTTTAGATTATTTTAACAAAATAGAATTATACTATTGAATGATGATTGAGTAGTAAGCAAAACCATGCTCAACTCATTCTTTAGTGTTGATCGAATATATATAACCACTAGTGTAAGTGGTTGAGTTGATAGTTATTTGGACTTAGTAAACAGGAAACCAAACTTGACCCAAGTTTCATACTGGATAGCATTCATCATCAAGGCCTACTTGTAATGTTTGGGAGGACTAGTGCCCTCAATAACACCGTGGTACATATTTTCATACTCCACTATTGCGGTATTCGAGTGACGAATGATCTTCAGTGAAACTAAGATATTTAAAACCGATTGATTAACGATTAACGTTTAACATCTCGTTTTTCAAGCCTTCCAGGTATTGACTGAATTCTATAGACTACTATTATTTCTATACAAATTGCATTCTCTTTCCATTCCCTACTGTTCGATCCGCTTCTCTCTCTGCTGCCAGTCATTTCGTTCACGACTAATGTCATATACTACTAATATCGATATAAGTAGCACACATCACAGTAATACTACTAATAATAATAACCATGTTTCATGGAAGTTTCAAATGTTCCCTTTTTATTCTGTATACGTTGCCATACAACAACAGTTCACATAATCATTAAGTGGATGAAATAAACTGTTTATACTTTCATCGCCTCTTGTAGACAGACCAGATATAGATAATGGTGACAATCAGTTTCATATACTAAAGCCTCGTTCCATATTTGGACAGCAATTGAATGAATATTCCCTATTGGACAAAATCTACAAATATTCGGTATATATCACAAGCGATCACATGATGGTTGAGTGAAGAGTAGAAAAATAGAGGTTTCTTTGTTAATATTAGCTTAACTGAATTGCTTTTTAGTTGATTCATTTGATCTATGCGTTGCATTGCCATGGAATAATAATGTCGAATGAAATAGCGTTGAAAATCCATTTGTTCACGGTGCAGAACGTTTCATGGATGAGCACGTATGAACACACCATGGATTGAACCGTGAACCACCAACTATTGTAACGAGCTGTTAATCACTACAATTACTGGTTCGGTGTTCAGCGTTGTGACATTTCTGATTCAATCAACAGCTCAACCATAATCCAATAACGATTTTTGAAATTGTTTTGCTAGGCATTAAAGAAAATATCGGTTGATATGTCCTCATTTGCTACTGTTATATCAAGAGTTTATATTCTTGATATATCGCGTACAACTTGAACACTCAAATGCTAGAACCGTCTAAGTCGTAAATAAGAAGACGAGTGAGAACGAATGCTATTCCAAACAGTGTCAAACATGGTACAGAACTCTCATGTATTAATAGTTTTTAAGAAAAGTAAAATCATCATTATAGTCATCCAATTCGCATCCGGTGGTCTTCAGCATTTGTTTGATAGGGAAGCTACACGTCGAGAATGTTCATCCGAAAAATGATTGGGTGGAATGTATTCGTCTCTATCTGAGCTTCTTAAAACTATCTCCAGTTCACCTGTGCGCTGTTCTCACAGTCACTTTTCAAATCGAATCATTCCAACGAGACATTGAAACTCAGTTAATATTACTTCAAAGAGAATAATTTTGGGCCACAATATCGAAATTCTGTGAATATTATAAAAATAGAATGACAGTTTTGGTAGTCTGTTCAATAAGAAGCAAATCAAGGCTTCAATTAATTCATCTTACAAACCTCAGCTTAAATCAAGATTAACTCATTCAAAATGCCACAAAATTCTCATCATGTGAATTCCCATTTTTCGAAATACCGAAGAATGTTGTCAAAGCACAACCACCTACAGTCACATCATTCTCACGCAAGTTTTTAAAGTAGTTAGTATACATAATTGTTCGAAATTGAAAGCCTCGTTAATCATCTGAATAATAATTTGTCTAATGTAAATCTCAAGAGCATATGGATAATCAACATTTTCATCCACATGAAGTTGATATTCATTCTTGCCATCAATCATCAAACTCTTCTTCCCATTCCATTCTGAAACATTTGGTTTAATTAAAAAAGGCTAATGATTTGAAATTTCACGAAATACATGAGATCATAATCACGCATACTTGTTTATTGTATAGAAACATATAAGCTAATTTAGGGAGGATAGTAACAAGATACAATCCTCCTCATCATTAACAAAATATACCAATAATTCATGAAGTTCCGAATATGTTATCTGTCAGAATGGGTTACATCAGGATCACATAGATATGTATAACATGCATTTCATTTGATATAACACAAAAGTCCTTTGAACAAGCTTCACATCTTCAGTAAATATCTAACCGGGAATACTAGTCAGCACATGTCATGTATGTCAGGTCCTTCTTAGTGCAAATCGAGTCCAATTGACCACGTTGCTATGCGGCCACTAGCCTAAGTGACTCGACATAGCATGTACTATATTGAGACCAGATGGTGTTTGAAGGTAATCGATGGAAACCCTGGATCCATGCTTCGTGCTATTTGGCACTCGTTAGCAAGGTGCACCTGTAATCTTGTGTAACTGATGCTACCTGACGGATCACATCCAGTGTCACTCAGCTTCACGGTCGCAGTCGATGATTTTGAAGGAAACAATGAAGAAAATAAGAAGAACGGAAATTAAGAATTAAAAGAATGGAATAGTAGGAAAATCGAAAAGTAAGTAATGACTAATTATTGTGGTATAGTAAATAACTTTGTCAGTGTGAAGGTTATCAGTGTAGGTTTATGGAGATTGTTAACTTTTTGATTGAGATCATGAATCGATGAATGTAAGAACGCCGTCGAAAACCTGGAAGCACTAGAATGCCACTCCGATCTATTATAAAACTCGCCAGCACTGTGCACCCACGATCCTACACTCACGATTTGATACAAGATACTTCGGTCTCACATGCAGAAGCTTATCGAAAACAGATGAATATCATAATTGAGTTGTATATTTGAATGAAGTTTGTATGAATATTCGTCAAGGTTAGAACGAATAGTTTGACAGAAATTAGGCGCGGAGTATAGAGAAGTCATAATATGTGAAAATTATATTTGAAATAATCTCAGCGATTAAAAATCAAATAATCAGTTGAAGTTGGACATTAACATCGTTGGATGGCAGCTCAGTGGTCTAGTTGATTAAGCACCTGGCGCGAGACTGAAAGGTCCTGTGTTCTAATCCCGCGAGGTGGGTTCGTGGATGAGCAATGCTGAGGAGTCTCACAGTAGGACGAAACGGTCGTCTAGTCTTTCCAGGTTTTCCATGGTGGTCTAGCTTCAATTGACTCATGATTTCAACTGTTGAAATAAATAAAAGTGCGAGTTCATGGTTGAATCATCGATGTACATGTCAAATTTAAGAATCAACAAATACTTGATTGTATTGCTAAAAAAATCATTGAATTCAGTCAAAAATAACAATTCATGTGAAATAAACAGATTGAATAGAGAGAGGGTTCAAATTACTTGTCAAAGAAAATTTGCCAGGTAGTCGCTTGTTGAAAATCATCCATTCTGTTTATGCTGTTCTTGTTCGCCCATATATACAGAGCTTCTGCTGTCAATCTTTCCTTATGAATGTTAAAACTTTTCTGAAGTAATTTGGTCACTTCAAAATTATTCTTGTGTCCTGTTTCTGCACACGTAACGCTATCGCAGACTTCTTCCCAAGTTTCTCCAAATCAACCGAGGATTCAGGAACATTTTTAAAACACTGTTTGTGTTCCTTCAACCTGACAGACATTTTATACCTGACTAGCGCTATATACTACGGAAGTCAATATACATTGTAAATGTATGTTGATTTAATGGTTGAATTCATCAGTCGAATAAAGTTAGACCACCATGCAAAATCTGAAAGCACAAGACTCCCGTGCCATACCATTGTTGAACTCCTCAGAAGTGTGCATCCACCACCCAGCTCTCGAGATTCAAAACAACATACTTCGCTCACACGCGCAGAAGATTAATCTATAGTCCACTGATCTGGTCGGCATTCAACGGTGTTAATGTCTAACTTCAACCAATTCACGATATTGTACGACCGTCCACCATTGTCTCCAATGAGTGACTGCATCACAACAAACACGATTGAAATCCACTGGTCACAGCTTCTCTATTGATCTCCATGAAATCCATCCTCATGCCAGTCATTAGTGAACACATGATGAGGAGTACCATAACAAGAAGAGACAACCGTCCAGTGCTTCCTGGTTCTCCATGGTGGTTTGGCTTTGATCTGATCATGAATATAACTGTTAAATTACTACAATCTCCACAATCCCCCATTCTGGTACGGTGATTTGCAATCAGTGTTTTACATTCTTAGTATGTTTATAAGAGATTGACGTGATAAAATAGAGGAATTGATGGTTGACTGATATGCTTGAAACTAACAATTTGAGGATGCCCATAGAATATTCAATCACAAAGAATATTTGTACTTACAATTGACCATATCATCAGGCTCTACAGTTAAAGCTCTATAATGCTTGTCCCAATATATAAATACCGAAATATGGAAGGCATGAATGAATTTACCGATGTTATATGTGGGAAATGTTGAACACTCTCATCTGTTTCTATAGAAATACTTCAAGATGATGTGATTTGTAAATAAGAAAGGTCACTTAATGACCATGTCAGGTGTGGATTTTGTCAAAATGACTCTAAAATTATCTTCATGACCATTTAGATAAGATGGTGTTTTGATGCACTGTTCGAAGCTACTGATATTTGTATAAGTAGTAAAGAAATCAGTAATGACAATAACAACGACAATTAAAGCCCTAAAAATAAATTAACATGTTCAGATTAGATCAACAGATATTTATACTTACTCAGGTAACTATTAAAACGGAGAATACAAGTAAACCAACATGGATTATTTAGCGACATAAAGGTGCCAGTCTTAAAAGAGGTGAATCGTGGGATTTATAACTGAATTACAACATTTTTCGACCATGAAACTAGGGAACATTTGCTTGATTGATATATGAAGTATATGCACTCTCTATACTGCATATAATTCCGATTGGTGAGTGTGAAATGAAGAATAATTTTTGTTTCAAGCTACTTGCCAGATCCCTTCAACCATCATACATCTTAGCCTTTCAAAACTACGCAAACAGATGGTTGATTGTATTAGATCTCTACCAGAAGTGACTGAAGCTGGAATTCATGTTCAGCTTTACTTTATAATAAGATATTTGCTACTTTGTGGTAGATTGAATCGTCTTTTTTGAAGGAACCCTGATCACATATGCCGCTATAATCCTTCTAAGGAATCTTCCATATCAATTCGTGAATCTCTATAATACTGAAGTCTGCAGGCAGTTACGATCAGATTAATTTCACTTCAAAACTGTTCAAGTAAAGAAACACACAGAATGTTGTGATTTCGGTGGAATAATATGTGTCTATATCACATCAAATTCATAAATGATACGATGTTTCAGGAATTAAACTACTATTCAACATATTGTTGATTTAATCAGACGTTTAAATGAGTGAATAGTAAAATATCACAACACTCTGTCTGTGTAGTTTTCATTTATTTAGGACATAAACCAAAATTTGCACTTCCATTTGGTAGAACACAAAAACAACTATGTATAATACATTCTCAAGGAGATTGACGTTTGAACAAACGAATTGTGATTGAATTGTGATTCAATGGTTTACTTTCAAAGATCACATGTTAATACTGAAAGGCTTAGAGGACAATGGCATGTAAAGAAGAGATGTGATTGAGTCCTAAATTTTAGCGAAATATAGACGGTTCTATGGTTATCAAAATTTCTCTAGTCAGCATAAGTCGGTAATGGGAGAAACGAGGAATGTGGGACAAAATATCATACAGCTGTGATGTACACTACTTTTGTTTGAAGATATAAGTAGTATGTAACACCGATCGGAAGTGGAAAACCTGACAGCAGATTTCTCAGAAGATCAAGTTGAATATTGAGGTAAGTGATTGTTCGTTCAACATGTACAGCAATCAATGTTAACAGACATATTTTTAGCAAAAATCGATTGGACTAGCAAGAAATGATGGAAAGTGAGAGAGTAGAGGTTGCAAATATGAATTTCATCATGCATACGTGCGATCATTTTAACCAGGTTAAAATTAAATTAAATCATTTTAAGTATTCTAAACAACCAGAATCTTGTCGTGATTCATCTGTGGAGGAATTCTTTCACTCTACATTAGATTTACATATTTTATGCTTCAATAATCCAATCATACAATGAAGAACATGGTAATGTGTATTGAAATGGTTGATAAATAAGGAAAGATGAATCATAAACTGAAGCAAGGCTCCTTCAAGAAATCAAGTTTCACACAGAGCTTTGTTGTCAAGAAAAGTACTAGTCTATAAACAAAACAAAAAAAAACAATCAGGAATGTTTCGCTTCACAATCGAAACATTTGGTTTTTAAGTGTCTCTGGGAATGTTTTCCGTTTACATTGAATCTCAATGAACGAAATCTTCCTTGGGAAGTCAGAGATATGTTTCGTTTGATTTTCTGGTTTTAGAGTACAATTGTAGTGAACGAGAACACGGGTGGGTACAATCGAATGTATTTAGCACACCAATTACAGTCTATTTCAACAATATCTGAATACCATATATTAAATCGTCAATTTGCAAAATATTCACGCATCAAACCAAACTGCATTGTTTCTGTTGCAAACACCAATCCATTGTCTCCCATTCCATTGTTCATAGGTTTTCTTACAAATTCCATTATGTTCTCGCTCCACCTTTCTTGGTCTTCGCCATCTTTTGCTGCCAGACATTACGTTCTTTTAACGGTCGTTATATGCTACTTATATCAATATAAGTAGCTCACACCACACAATCATTACATCTGGACGAACGAGATGGTCCTTAAGTATTTACTAAATGTTTTAGGTTTACGTTCGGTTGTGTTTTTCATTCATATTCATGTAAGGCAAAGAGCGAGTAAATAGGTTTTAATTCCCTTCACAAATCAATGGGATTCAACTGTAATGGTTGGTAAAACCCTCGTTTCAGATTACTATGTGCTTAGTATATCTTGGTGAGAAGTTGTTTGATTTTAGTTTCACTACGAAATAATAAAAATAAATTCTCAGTTCAATGTTTCCATTGACTTTGACTTGATCAATTGTATTCTTTTAAATAGCTTCTTTTGGAATCTCGGCCTCACCTTCAAATGGGAAGAAAAATTTAGGTAAGTCAAGGCACAATAAGATAAACACAAGACACACTACAGTTCATCAATGATAAACAGAACGTAAATATGCAGAAATCTTGGTAGTTCAACAGCCACTGAAAACCTAGAAGCATTGGACTGTCATTTCATCCAAGTATGCAACTAGTCAGTAGTGAGCAATCATCGTCCTGACAATGATCACCGATAGCAATAAAAGACAACTTTATAATACCATTAATTGAATGAATTTAAGAATATTAATCACTGACAATAAAATTAATGATCATAAAATCGACTCTTGTTGAAGTCTTAGTTGTTCAGTTGTTAAGAGTTACACACCACTACGAAACATCTATCGAACACACAATATGTGTCAATGTTTATTTAACTGAATGTCACTCAATGATGTTAGCTAATTATAAACTTCATTCAAATATACAACTTGAATATGATATTCAACTGTTACCGATAAACACGTTCTGTCTTTGAACAAGTCGATACTTCCATTTATATTCAATTTCCACTTAGAAATCCATTTCTCATTACCAAATCTCGTATCTCCAGTTACAGTCGTTTATAAAGACTACAGAAACCGTTTCATTAGTAAAATTGTTTCATAAGTAAATCACTTACTAACCACATGTAACAATTTCAACTCGGCTGAATAAGAAAAAAATCAAAAGGGACACCGTCTAATGACTTTCAATTTATCTATCTCATTCTCATCCATTGAATCTGTTTCTTCTCTACTTCTATGAAGTGAAACGATGATCGCCTCTCTCAAATATTTTGCTTATTTTTCCTCATTCTATACTTGATCTCCTCCTTCTATCCCACTGTGATCTTTTCTTGAAGTAAGGGAATTACAGATTGTTCATTCCAATATTCTACATTCTACATTGTGAACAGCACTGTGTTCAAGTGCGATAGTGAACATCAATTTCGAGATGCCGGTATGTTCAGATGACGTGTACCAAATTGAACAAAAAGCTCATCATAGATTCCGTTGCTAGCCATTATCCATCTTTGCTTATACACACTTAAGGTGATTATTCATTCTCCTGACGACTCCTCTAATATACTGAACCATACTGACTGACGCATAATAATATCCTGTGAATAATTTTTTCTTTTTAATCGAATTCATAAACATTTCACGAAAGGGTCTTTGTGCAAATTGTAATAATCATTGATAGTTTGTGACATTTTCTCTCTTTTTGCTTTTCCTATTTAACACAGTATGCATTAGGTATTTCACCTTGGATAAGAGAATAGTCAACAAATCGCTTGACCAGCTTGTTATTATTCACTTGTAGAATGGGTAAATCTAATCAAGTTGTTTTATTGGATTTCATATTGAGACATCTACAAATTCATATGATTTATCTAACAGAAACAATCCAAATCATACATGCAATAGAAGTAACCAGATTAAATATTGATGTTGATATGCCTGAACTATGATCAGATAGGTTCTGTTTTTGGTTTGAAATAGATTTAACGATGTTTTCCAGTATATAAACAAATAATAATCCATCTGTAGGATCATTTCAGTGATTATTGTTAGATCTATCGAAGCGTTTAGGTCACCAGTCTGAGATACGCGCGAAACCGAAGTTCCAAAACAACGATTTATCTACAATAGCCGGTTCTTCATTGAATAATACACAAAATTTAGTTACAAACCTCAACTTATGAGGTGTCTGGAGCTCTTAAAAGTGTCCCTCAAATAGGAAAATAAAAAGCCTTCCTGTAACAGTAACATGAAGAATAATTATAACATACGATAGTACAAATGACAGCTGTGTCTATATTTGACAACAGTTTATGAACAACCGAAACTCCAAACCAAGAACAAAACAATTTGGAAACTGTTGCATTTAAACAAATGCATGAAACTGTGGATAACCGCTGCAGTGATTAAGGTGTAGTAATTAAAATGATAATACAATGATAAGTACAATAAACGTAATAAATATATGTGAACATTTCAGAATATTACACTACAACTTGAGTGACAACATGAATATAAAAAGTGTTGCGAATACAATTGCTTACTGAATATAAATAAGTAGTACAAGACAATATACAAAAGAGTGGAAAGGGAGTGAGTGAGTGGAACAATGTAAGACAAATTTAACAGTTATAAAATATAAAAACAACAACAACAGCAATGTGGATTTGACAACGGATTCTATACATAGAGAGGAATATGCCTTGTGTCACTTTTATGCATATAGTCTAAGATTGAAAGTATATGGATTACTAGTGTAATTTATGAATTATTCATTGAATCTCCTTCCAAACAAACAGACAAACGAACAAACAAATGTCCGATCGTATAAATGAGTTTCAAGTGATGCATCCATTGGAGCCAGGTATCCGGAGTTCACAAGGTAGTTCTAATATTGAATTGTTCATTGATTGACATGAATTATTGATCATGGTTTAGTGTAATCAATCCCAGTTATTCCCATAATTGACTTCAACAGACATTATTCAACTTTTCTAGAGTATATCGATTTATAAAATGAATAGATCACATCATCCTTGACGAAGAAAGATTCGTTACCCTCTGAAACTAATAACCTTCTCTTTCATTTTCATGAAAATTGAGAAATTGATAATCTAAGCCATTCACAGATTGACCATCTGTATTTCAGTTCATACATTGAATAATCCGAGTTTTTTCGGTGGCTTTATGCCTTTGGTCCACAATTCTTTATTAGACATTTTAAGTTTTTTTAAGAAGTTAGTTGTGAAGGTTATTGAATTCTAAGATTAACACAACAGAGTTAATTTCTTATGGGAAGTTTATTATAAATCCGGAGAGCAGTGGACAACTGTTGTATTTGTAGTGGCTGTGCTTCGATAACTAATCACCCTCGAACCGTTATCGTACAATCTTGAACGGTGTTTGAAATCAGAAGGTAAAAGAAGCAGCTACTACAGTTCATTTAGTAGATATTTCGGACCAGACAGCAGAGAGGCAAAAATGAATGAGCAAGCGAACTACGATTGTAGCAGTAGCAGTAGTAAGAGTGTAAATGTCCATATATATATGGATGAGTCATCGAATAGAATAAGCAGCTAATAATGATGCTAACAGAATGAATACATCCGTAGGCGCTAAACAATGTTCAAGCAAATGTATTTCATACAATCACAATAATAATAACAGTACAACAAGTTGTTATAGCATGGATAACTTTGTCCATTAAATAGGTCAACAAAAGACCTTGACTGAACTAAACTCAATTGCACGTGAGTCACTATAATAGCTCCCCCCTGCAAACAAAGATATATGGAAAAATGTCTGTGTTTGCACACAAAAAATAGTAAACTGAATAGGGTAGTTACAATCGTTTGAAAAAAAAATGGCTTATACAAAATTAAGATGAAGTTAGTGTGTGCTGTACATTTGGTTTGTGCCCGTCCGTGAGGTTATATAAAATAAATAGCAAGAAATAGAAGGAATGCGGTATTGCTTTACATTTTAAATAAAAATTATACATGTAAGTGTAGGGGTATATAAGATATGTTGAGTTTTTTTTAGCGTATAACATGAAATTAGTAATGCATGTGTATACAATGAAGTGGAAGTTATAATTAATATTTAAAATAGTAGAAAATTATTAATAGAAGATTGCAGCGACATAATGTTGAGGCCATCTTACTCTTCGGCCAGACCTTGTCGTTACTGCATTCTCTTTGTTTGTGTTCGTCGATGTCGTTGATGATTGGAACTGACGATTCGATGGTTCAACAGTTTTCGCAGTATCTGTATGTACTGGCTGATCGTAGGTTTCGATGAAAGCTGGTTTGACTCGGTCGATGCTAATTACATCCGTTTTTCTAGCTCTGTCTACCGTAATAGTTTTGTCGTCTCTTCTAATCACTTTAAATGGACCATCGTAGGCCGGTTGTAAGGGACGTTGCACATTATTCCATCTGATAAACACATTGGTACTGTCATTTAGTTGTTTGGGTATGTATGCGTTGATGTTGTCTCGGAAGCGTTATCCTTAGACTACTCATGTGCTGCTTTAGACGCTGTACATAGTCGGCTATATCAGTTGGAACGCTTTTACCTGCGGTGAGAAACTCTCCTGGCAGATGTAGTGTGGTTCCATAAACCAATTCTGCTGGGCAGCATTCTATATCTTGTTTGAATGTTGATCTTAAGCTCAACATGACTAACGGTAGCTTGCTGGCCCAATCATTATTGCTGATGACAGCTGTGAGAGAAGATTTAAGTTGCCGATGTAATCTCTCTACCATACCATTCGACATCGGATGATAGGATGTTGTGTGAATTCGTTTGATTCCGAGTAGTTCTGTGAGTTGTTGGAAGAGGCGGCTCTCGAATTGAGATCCTCTATCGGTTGTAATATTAGTAGGTACGCCATAATGAGAAATCCAATGCTCTACTAGGGTTTTTGCAATAGTTTCGGCTGTAATATCTTTTATTGGCACTGCTACAGGCCATCGCGTGAATCTATCAATGCAAGTGAAAATGTAACTAAAGCCATTCGAAATCGGCAGTGGTCCTATAATATCGATATGTATGTGCTCGAATCTGCTGTCGGGATGACGGAAATGACCTACTGCGGAACTGGTGTGGCGATGTATCTTAACTCTGGCATTTTATACACGCTTGCGTCCAATTACGAATATCCCGATTCATACTTGGCTATACGAAACGTTCGCTGATTAGTTTGATAGTGGCCTTTATTCCAGGATGCGAAATATTGTGCATAACTTCGAAAATGTTTCGCCTTAGTGACTTTGGAATAAATGGTCTTGGTTGACCTGTAGAAATATCGCACGTGATGCTTACTTCTTCCAATGGAGTTTCTTTGAGAACCAACGAGGTTGTATTAGCAGACTTTAGTCTGTTTAACTCGACGTCGATATTTTGTAATGCTGCTAACTTGTGATAATCGATTTCGGACTGGATGAGAGGGTTGACCATCGAAATAAATTTTAACTGTCGGGTTTCCCTCGGCGAGTAGTTGTCCTGTTTGGCGTTGAACGCTTTTGTGAGGGGTTTGTGGTCTGTATGTACTGTGAAAATGGTAGCCTCAATCATATGTCGGAAATGTTTTATTGCTAAGTAAATCGCTAGGAGTTCTCTTCCGAAAGTACTATATCTTGTTTGTGTCGGATTCAGTCTTTTCGAAAAAAATGAGAGCGGTTCCCATATGCCATTTACTAATTGTTGTAAAACGGCTCCTACCGCTACGTCTGATGCATCCGTCATGATAGCTAACGGTGTTTCGCTCTTTCGTCTAGTTAGTGTCACTTCTTTATTTAGCGCTTTTTTAGCGTGCTCGAACGCTTGAATCGCGTCTGGTGATAATTGGAATGTTCGTGCCTTTCCGCGTAATGCATCTGTTAATGGTTGCAATATTGACGCACAATTCGGGATAAATCGTCTGTAATAATTTATTAACCCGAGAAATCGGCGTAACTTTTTCCATGAGTCGGGTAAGGGATAATTCCTAATGGCGTCGACTCCTGTTGCTATTGGTGTGATGTCTTGAGAAGTTATATTGTGACCTAGGAACTATAAAGATTCTTTTCCGAATTCACACTTCTCAATGTTTATAGAAATACCATGTTCTCTGAGTCGTATAAATAATTGCCGTAGTTGTTGTATATGCTCATCTTTAGTGGTGCTAGCTACTAATAAATCGTCGATATACGCGTATACCCCAGGTAAGCCTCTAATAACCTGGTCGATAAACCGTTGAAAGGTTTGTGCCGCGTTAGTCAGTCCAAAAGACATACGCAGGAATTCATTTAGCCCAAATGGGGTTGTTACTGCTGTCTTTGGTATGTCTTGTGGGGCAACAGGGATGTGGTAGTATGCTCTAACTAAGTCGATCTTTGAGAAGATAGTAGTGCCCTCTATACTGTAGGTGAAATCATGAATGTGCGGTATAGGGTATCTGTCAGTTATTGTTTGTTTGTTTAGTGCTCTGTAATCTCCACATGGCCTAACCTCTCCATTCTTTTTCGGGGCCATATGTAGCGGGGATGCCCACGGGCTGTTCGATGGCCTTATAATGTCTAGCCTCATTAGCTTGTCGAATTCCTGTTTTGCGATAGTTAGTCTTTTGGGATCTAACCTTCTTGGTCTTGCATTGATTGGTGGACCATTCGTTACGATGTGATGCTGAACAGAATGTTTGAGATCCGCTTTATTGTATGTTACTTTTACGAGTTCAGGGAACTCCTTTAACAATAATTTATATGGATCATCAAGACTTTTATCTATCACAAGGTTCATTGAAACGGCTTCCGTAAGTATTCCTCTTATCGAAGTGGTTTGACTGCCGTTTATAAGTCTGTGTCGTCGAGAGTCTACTAGCAAGTCAAAGTTACATAAGAAATCTATGCCTATTATGGGCATCGATACGTCTATTTATGTTTCAAATAAATATAAAAGTAATCACTATATACAATGAACCTGATTTGATAAATAAATATTGAAAGAATCTATATTCAAGAAGTTTTCATAAGAATTCGATGCATCTAATTTTCATTAATTATTGATGGTTGATATTGTATTACTGATGATTAAGGAAATTTTGTTGTTAAGCTGAACGGCATCATTAACTTTTGATATTCTCTCTTCATTTCAATATAGACGACTATGAACACACAATTCAATCATGAATAAGTCACAATATCAGTGATAAATCGTTTAATTAAGTGTAACTTTTACTTAGACAATCAATTGATAATTGATTCAAGATCTGTACTCATCTAACACTTTTATCCAATTTAATCCATTTGGTTAGTTAATCTGATTTATTTAACTTTTGTAATACAACCTAACTGTTTCATTCGTAAATGATTGGATAAGGGCGGCCTGCCTGAGCATTTGGGCTACCTGTTCCTGCCATCTAGATATTTCAACAAGTTATCTATCATTGTTTGTTTTAATGTATCGTTATGTCTATTAATCGCATAACCTATTCTGCTGTGTTTCTGAAAAGTATACAACCTTTCGTTGTCAAAGTTTTAAAAAAAACTCAATAAGAGTCAATGTGGTTGCTGGCAATATACAACGAAAAGAATGCACATTATTCAGATGTTCATTCAGTGAACTGCTAACATCTAACTGGCAATCACTCAATATTTATCGCAAGGACCGACCAAGAAGAAAGAAACGGAAACTTGTTGAAATACTTTACGCTGAGAATTCTATATTGTACCAAAAATGTAATATTGAATAAAGCCGATAATAATAATAATAATAATAATAATAATAATAATAATAATAATAATAATAATAATAATAATAATAATGATCATAAGGACAATACATAATAATAACCAATTGTAAATGTTGATTGATACAGTTGACCTAATTCATATTTATACGTTGAATGTCGATAGATATTTGGTGAGTCAGTCAGTCAGTCAGACGACGTAGTCTTGTTCATTTAGACTTCATGTAACTGATATTTCAAATGCTTGTCAAAAATGGTTACATTCATAATGTCTAGATATAGTTCAGGTTTCATATTACGGCGGTTAACAATCTTCACACATGACTGATGAAACACACACCAGTTTTGATTACGACCAAAGAAAATTAATTTTAAAATACAGAACTACAAATAAATCACAAGTGAAAACAATAAACCGTGTTTCAATGGACTTTTAAAATGAACCGAATTGACATCTAACCCTTTTTCTAATTCTCATTAAGAAGAATAACCATTTACAAAATAAACGTTCACTAAATATGAAGTGTCTATTTCGGTTAAATTTATTACTACTTTTATATACTGTCAAAGTCAGTTCATTCAATGATGGTCTACGGTTGCTTCACCTGAATTATACACATTGCAATCAGTCATTTATCATGATGAATTATTGATATATTGATTTATTTCTCCGATTAACAGACCATGTGTTACTCAAAACACTTATGCACACACTTTGATGATAGTTTGTTCATTAATTTGGTATTCAACATCTGACTACCGACCGAATTCAGTAATCACTATTATCAAATAGTCAAACCGGTTCGTGTTAAGATAACTAACGATTTCAATTCAAGGTCTACTTGATCGGTAAACAAACATTTCTGCCAATACGCATTCACTAACAGTAAGATTTCATGGTAGTGACATTGAGTTGGTGTATTTTTCTTGAAAAGTCTAAAAAAATGTTTTAAGACTCACATTACACAAAAAGAATGATTCATTCTCATTAAATATCAAATGTAAAAAATGCTAATTCTGACATCCAATCACAGCACTAGATGCTATTTCGATTTGAACTAAAGCAGATTACAAAGATGAACAGTTTACGACGAAGTACAACATTAAATAAAGGTGACAAAATGTCTTTTCATTATCACTTGAACACACACACTTACAAAACAAGTACACCAATCACCGATCGGTAAATTTTTCTTTAAACTGTATTCATAGCAATTCATTTATCAAACTATAGATAATCTATTACATCTAGCAGAAGGGTTTTTGTACATAATATAGTAATTTCAATAGTTGAGATGATGAGTCAGTTGAAGCTAGACGACCATGGAAAACATCGAGGCATTGGATGGCCGTTTCGTTCTAATGTGGGATTCCTCATCAGTGCGCATCATCATCATCTTCCAAAGCATCATCATCACTATCTTTACACCATGCATTCTCTGTCCAAACTCTCTACTCTTCGAACATTCTTAACTTTCTGCCACTTGGTATTTCACTTTCTATTGATGATACATACTGCTTATATCTGCCAACATCAGTAGCATACACCACATACGTATTAATATGAATCGTGTACAACTAAATCTGTTAGATTCAGAAAAATGAGAATACTCCAAAAGGAACTGGTATATTTTCACTGAGAGGAAGAGGAATTCGGATATATCTGGAAAACACTTTGATTTTGAATAGTAAGGCTAATCTGAATAGAATATTTACCATTAGATTAAAAGGGACAATTAACTAAATAGAAATAATGAATTTATTTTAGAAATTTCAAATTACATGACAATACTACTTATTTCTTCGATAGATTAGTAGGCAATAGGCAATATTCTATTATTAATGAGACTAATTTAAAGTTGACCTTTGAGTGACCCTAGAATGAACTTTCAGAATGTCCATTTAATTACTAAAGCTAACTGAGCATAAGGAACCTGTGTGAAGAAACAAAGATTAGGATTCACAGTTGATGGTTTAAGGTTAAGAATCAGATTCAAGGGATGGGTTCGGTTGATTACAAACTGACATAAACTATAATGGTAAAACGCTATTTAGTCAAATGAATGAATTTCGCTCATAAATCCAAGACCCGTTATCTTAAATCTGATTAATTCATCCATAAATTATAGTCTTATCTTAATATCATGATAAACTTGCAAAGTATTTACTAAATGTATCATTTGATTCAAAACTTGTTGATTGAATACAGTAATAGGTTGGTATAAAGAAGTTTCAAAACAGACCAACATATTTTCATTGAAGGATCTCAACAACTAAAGTCAATTAATTACCAGTCCGTCGTCAACTAGTAGAAAACTATCGATTTTTCAAAATATCAGTTACGGTGATGAATTGAACAGTTCAGTTCAGTCAGTCAGTCAGATACAACGTTGGACCAAAAGTATATATATGAATCGGTCCAAGTTGCCATACATCATTACTATGTCAAGATGAACATCGAATTCATAGAAGTAGTTAGTCCAGTGATGGTGGTCTCACACTCGAATGCCTGTAACCTATAGACCACTGAGCTGGTCGACATCTAATGCCTAAAATTAATTAATTCGATAATTGATGTTATGATTATCATTTCATTCCATACATTTGTTGAGGCTAATGTCCTCAATATCTGACTTCAATAAATTATATCCCCGTAAACTGAGTATTTAAGGTAGGCTTAATCTCCTAGTATTATTATTATTATTATTATTATTATTATTATTATTAATGGCTTTATTCAATATTATATTTTGGTACAATATAGAATTCTCAGTAGAATTACGGATTTACTCGAGATTATTGAGAAGCCTGAACATCAGTTGTAGAGATAATTTATTGTCAATGTTTAATAAAAATCCGCAAGCGTACAGCAAGTAAGCACACGATGAAACAAAGTGAGTCTGTTTGTGTGTGGGTGTGTGTGTGTGTGTTAAAAATCCATATATATAGTTTTGAGAGTTAATCGGGTGTGGATAAATTATCGATTATCTGCACATTGCAACAAATAGGAGGATAGTTTAAGGGTTAATGTACAGACCGGCATTCGATCATACACACCGAAATTAACATAGTGAATTAGGAGTCTGAGATGCACACAGAAATTAACATGATGAATTAAGTGTCTGAATTACAATGATTAGACAAATGATACAGTGGCCAAATTGGCTTGCCACACATTATACATGTGTATACATATATTACTTCCTTGTTTAATAATTCAATCATTATACGTTCCAGATAAAGATCTTCTGTGTTGAATCATGTGAATGATAGAAACTTTTATATTTTTACTATGAAAATATATGAATTCACTATTAAAAAAGTATACAGTCAACATTGAAACACTTTTGAAATCTGTTTGTTATGTATTTGTGTGTGTGTGTCTGTGTCTGAGATTTTGTTGTTTGTTGTACAGGTATATATATTATCAACTATGAGTTACGTAATCATTATGAGATAATGATAATGATTGTAGCTATGACACAACAGAATTGATTCATATACCATAGTAACAATTAGGATATTGAATGAATAAACTAGAGTTAAATAAATATGATGATAATTGTGAGTTCAAATATTAGTAAACAGGACAATGTTATGTATACATCAGATACTTAAATTCCTACCTACCACCTACAATACATACACACACATACATACATACACAGGCACATACTGCACACATGCAAACGAACATAGATACACACTCATGCATACATACATACACACGCACATAGATACATGCTTAAAGGAATATATCCATTAAACTGATCTTGATTTATCAACTTCTGATTGGTTAAAATGTTGTTTTATTTTATTTTATTTTTTAGTTTTTAATTTGGTGAGATTATTTGTTTGTTTCCATCGCCTTGGTCACGTGCGCAAACGCCTAACGTTTAGACTGCTGAGCCGGCATCCAACGGTAATTAGCGATGGCATTCAGAACACATGACTCATGAACGTTGGAAAATGTCAGTAAATGATAATAAATATCATACCAGTTGAATTGATCAATAGCTAAAAGGAGTCATCAAATTGATGTACAATATGTAAGGTGTTTTCAGTGAAACATACTCAGTTCAAGTTTCAATATGAATATTAATGTCATGACGTAGGTACATTCAACTGACAAGTTCAAATTAGGGCAAAACTCAGGTACTAAATTCTCCTGCTAGTCACATCCCCTCTCGCTTTCTTTGTAAATATATATGACCTAATTGGCGATGTCATTATGCTGTATACTAATAAGCTACAAGTTGAAGCAATTGGAGACTACGTGAAAA
This sequence comes from Schistosoma margrebowiei, assembly GCA_944470205.2. Lineage (NCBI taxonomy): Eukaryota > Metazoa > Platyhelminthes > Trematoda > Strigeidida > Schistosomatidae > Schistosoma > Schistosoma margrebowiei. The sequence goes on from OX104028.1 coordinate 126,585, forward strand.
AAATTCTGCATCCTCAATCTCTAAAATAAGGAGTTAAATTCATCCAGCACATCGACGAAAATCAGTATAGTTATTTCCAACAATCAACATACAGAATTGTCGTCGTTATCCTTGAAAGACATTGATCGTTAATTAATCATACAGTATTTTTTTATTACCTTGCTGATCCATGTATGAACAAAAAATGACTGTCTCTTCCGATCAATTGCAGTTGCGATTTAAGTAATAACATCGGCGTTTTCAACAGAGCCAGTTGGAATTTATCGACAATTCACGCACACGTCTGCTGAACCATCCATTAGAATGAACTAAATCCTTAATTGCCTACAAACCTGAAAAATGGCTACAGAATGAATGAATACGCCAGTGAAAGCCTCCATGAATTTTAATGGAGTTTTGTTTTCTGAGCCGGATGGTTTGACCGTGGAACTTTCATCGTAGAAGAAATTTTGCCTGAAGTTTGTGCTGATGATGTCATTCAGAAGAACGATGAATGATCCACGACCAAACCATCCAGCTTAGAGAACAAAACTTCATCAAAATCACTTACCTGAGCTACTAATCTTCTCCAACAGCTCCCATGAATTCTTGACAAGCAGTAATTCAGAAGAAACAGTATCAGTCATACGTGATCAACTCAATGATACAGTCATGTCCATGTAATGGGTTCAAATCCCATCATCCATGAAACTCATTGTACAATCTGTGATTAGTTCAGCCCTGGTCGATAAGTCACTGTTCTCTAATTGGTGGCATTATTAAGTTATATATTAATAGCTTACAAGGTCATAATATACGGATTACTGATTAAAGTGAATAGTGTGTTGCAAAATGTAGATATTTTAAACTATCTTACTGATTATCTTCAATTCATTCAAGATAATTTAATTGGGTTCGTGGAATATCTACTCCGTCTGTAGCTCTTCTGGAGTAACTGTCAGTTCCATGCGCGGGTAAAAGAGGACCGTTAAGCATGGATTCGAAAACTCCATTACTTAGAAAAAACATCCTGCTAAAAGAAGGCCCATCGGATCAAACAAATAATAGAATATCTGTGAAGAACAACAGATAGACATGCTTAAATGCAAATAATAAAAAGTGATTTCACAGGCCTCGTTTCTCCACGTTTCATGATCAGAAGACTAAGAATCTACTATTACTGAATTCTGAATTATGTTAGTCTGTGGTTTTAGTTAAAAAACACACAACAAGAACAGCACCATTTCAACAGAAACTATCTGGCTATTTCAAATCTTTCTACTGTAAAGTTCCTTTAAAGAGGGAACCGAAAATAACAATATTTCTGAGGTGAAACAAACTACATAGTCTGCTTGTTTATTCTTATAATTAAGGAACTACTGAAATTGAGCAACATCTCCATTTATTTATTCATTTATAAAGTAAAAAATAATGTTTATTTTGAAGAGAGTGAAAGATAATCCAATATGATAACTTAATGATGGTCTATGGCCATTGAGCAATGAGTTCATAGATGTTAGTTATTCTCTTCTTCTTTTATCATACATTGACATTTTATTGAATATTAAATTCACTTCGTATTGTTATTTACTTGAGTCTTATCATGGATACAATTGATCAGTGTCTTGTTACCATTTATGTATCACGTACAGCTTGCCTAGATATTGTGTCAAGTAACTAACATTAAAAATTTGGATGTAATGAAATCTAGGATGCGGGTGTCGTTCTCTTTCAGGGTTTATTGGTTACCGGAGCTCAGTAGTTAAGTAGTTAGCACAATGGTGTTTGTAGCAAACAGCAATGAATGCGTGCACATCCACCCAAATGTAAAGAGACGCGGTGTTCAAGTACAGAACTCCTAACAGCCTTCGTCTCGACTTTGTAGAATCAAACTGGAGTATGTCACCGTATCTAAGTTGAACGCGACCGCTGCTTATGGGCAATATATTTTGCTCCACAACAGCAGATGAACTGGTAGATGTACATGAAGGCGAACAGATGGAGAAGTTCATCTTTTACGGATAGGGAAACCAAGATTTTGCTACTGAATTTCATTCGCGGTTTTGCTACATTGAATGTTCTTTTAATCGCTGTTGTCAAACGATTTTTGATTACATCAGAAGTTTGATCACCTTCAAATTCCAAATTTGTATAGAGGTTTTTCTTTGAAATGAAATAATCAGATTTCTTGTCACAACTACTTCGTTTCATATTCATGTCTGTGAAGCGGTCTGGTTGGCCATTTTTCGTCAGAGTTCCTCGTCAATGCATTCCGTACTACATATTCGATGTATTCGGTAGCATAAACAGTGGACGATATTTCTCTTTCTGCCTGAAGGAATCCAGCTGTAGATGTTGGACAGCTTCCATTCCATGTCTGTTTTCTATGGATATATTGATCTTTTTAAAGAAACGTTACACGTTCTCATCAGACGCACATCGAGAAAAAAGATTGACTGATCTCCCTCACTTTCTAACGTGAAGTCTAAGAAAGGGTGGCTTGTGTAGAAGGAGTGTAAAATATGTTCTAATTCTGTGTTGTCATCGCAAACGACAAATGTGACGTCCATGTATTTTACGTATAGATAACATTGATTACTCATTGAAATGAGTTGATTGTTTTACAGTTTTGACATGAAACAGTCCGTATAGTTCACTTTGTTGGCAGATAACAGTTGGCATAAAGTTGAGTACCAAGGCTTTCTGTTAGCAAAAACAACATATAGATTACATAATTGAATGAATAATATACTTGAAAATTATTAATGAAAATGATCTATGGGGTGAATCAAACATACCCATCACTGATAAATGTTATATCCAGAACTTATATTCTGCACATACCACATACAACTCGGGTACTCGAACACGAGAACCTTCGAATCTCTGTGAACTTCTTAGAGGTTCCACAAATTCACACGTGTGCGGTTCTCACAATAGAGATATACAAAAAACCGATATATTCTTAAAACATCACTACATTATGGGTAGAGTTTAACTGATTGGTTTTATAAAGTATTTTAGTAATGAATTATGTTCGTCGCTCAATTTCATGGATGAGTTGAAGTTAGACATTAACAGAGTTGGATGCGGATAAGCGATCGCACACGAAACTCATAGGTCTTGTGTTGAAATCTCGCGAGGCGTTATCGTGGATACGCACTACTGAGTAGTTTCATATTAGAACAAAACGACTGTCCAGTGCTTCGAAGTTTTCCGTAGTGGTCTAGCTTCAATTGACTCGTGACCTAAAATATATTTAAATTACTATAAAATTCCTAAAAACCCTTTTGATATGAATTATGTTTGTAACCATTTGTACGACAGTAAACATTTCCATATATTTAAGTTTAAAAGTTCTAATGATACTCAAAAGTGCAACTGATCAGTCTCTATTAGCATATGTGCGTATCATGTATGGACTGCATCGAAATCGCTATTTTCACAAATTCCATAGAATAGATAAACTGTTGCTAATAACAGAATCTAAGACCAGAATGTTGTCCTGCTTAAGATTCTTTTACTAAATTTACTTGTCAACGGTCGTTGATATTCATATTCACACTCGAACTCAACCTCATGGCTATCTGAACTCAGTAGTTTGGTAAATCACGTATTAACCATTGATGCTTAGGTTACTGAATTTAAGTGTCGTTGTGAACAATAACAATAAACTATAAACACACCTAGATAGAGTGAAGTGAATGTGTTAGATTCTATTTCTAGTCTTAACCCTCGTAATTGCGACTATGAATTAGTTCCAATCACAATAATCATAATTGTCTCAATATAATTTCCCTTTTTAATTGTTATCAAAACTTCTCATTTCTGATTACCACAATGACAAGATCATTGAGAATTACCATGGAGGGAAAGGTGGATAGCATAGAGGGAAAACAGTACTGATTTCAGACTACAAACAAACAAAGTTAGTTGTTGTATTAGCTACATTTAGAAAAAAGGCAGATAGAATGAACTAGCTATTAAATGAATGAGAGAAATGTATGGTCTACATAATCATATTTCTGTGTAGTATACTGTAATAGTATATGGGTTTGTACATCTATCAATATGTATGACGCAATGATACCGTCAATTAGAGAACAGTCATTTTTCGATCAAACTAATGACACATAAAGCCATACGAGCAGTTTAGAGTATTTATCAGTTCTTCTTCTTCCTGACTAGCTCTGCCTGCCTCTTGAGTCTAAAACACAAATATCAGCCTCCACGATATGAATCCTGTATTTCAGACATACTGGGTTTATATACAAATCAAAAAGACCACATCGCACTATAAAATAGAAAACAGCATTAGTAAAAGATGAAGTCAATAGGGACTGTGAATGTGGGAGACAGTATTTGATAGACTGGGCATAACTCAAGAATGGTAAATGGTATAATAATAGTTCTTAAGTCAAAATGAACCACATAACATGAATATGAACAGTGTAGTTACTTAACAAATACGCAATAAGAAATATATATGTATAGTATTAGTCCATAAATAGTTGTAAAGAATTAGTATTTTTACTTCTCATCGGGATATAACATACACCTCTTCTGTTCTGTATGGAAACATATATTCGTCCTATAAATACATGATATTCATTATAATATCCATCCATAAGTTGCTTCTGAATAATAAGAGGATTGAATTCTATAGCTCAATTGGAGGTTTGAAGGTGTTTGAGGAACTAAATGCATCTCACTACTTACTTACGCCTATTACCTTCCTTATGGAAGAACATAAGTAGCCCACCAGCATTATCCACCCAACTCTGTCCCAGACAATCCTTTCAAGTTCTTTCCAGTTGTTGGTCACCATTTCATGCTTGTTACTAATTCTCGATACAGTGTGTTCGTTATTATCCCTCTTTTCTATTTTCATTCAGGATTCCAAATAAGGCTTGCTTCGTGATGCAGTTCGATGATTTCAGCAACGTGTGTCCTATTCACTCCAATCATGTTTTTATAATTTTATATTCAGCCGGAAGTTGGTTCGTTCTCACTCATAGTAGGCTTTTGCTTATGATATACAACCAATGCATGTTCAGTATCTTGCGTAGACAATAGTTTATAAATAATTGAAACTTATTGATGATGGTTATGGTAGTTCTCCAGAGTGAATTTTCCACCGACCACTTATATGTTATGATGATGAACATTTACCGTACATAGACAATGAGTTTGTACATGCAATACTCATTATCCGCCTTTTTCCTGTTTGCGATTTAAATCACACCCTAGATCACTATTCATAATTATGAAACAGATACATCTGAAATTCTGTTTAGTTAATCAAATACAGAAAGGTAGTGTAGACTAAGCTCTGAAAGTATTTGTAAACTATAAAAGCTGAAACAACAATGAGACAACTGAAGATCACAACTTCTGATAACATTCGCAAACTACATGCTTGCACGATTCTAGAAACTCAATACAGACGATGGTTAGATGTTTATCAATTGAAAGTGGTATGCCTGACGGTAGAAGATTAAGAAGATCGAGGAGCAGAGAACGAGAACAGGGAATGTTTGGTGTAGAAGCGAAATAACAATGAAGTTTGAGACGATTGATTGACATTTTTCAATTGAACTATTTACTGTATGGTTCTCAGAGTTTACTGTGGGATTCTTAACCTTCTTTCTTCAGACATGTCAATTTCATTTGATAATGCATACTACTTATATCTGGAGATATCAGTAGCACACTCCACATTATCATATATTTTGTTATGATGACTAGCGGTAAGATCCATGACAAACATTTCGTTTAATTTAAAGGTCATCAACTGAGTTCATCAGAAATATTCTAATGTCGATAATATAAATTATCGACCAAACTTAGTACCTATCCTATAAAGCATCAATTCTTTATCTACTGAACTGTTAAGGTTAAATACTCGGTAACTCATTCAATGCATATGATTTTTGTTTTCCGTAAAGATCTTTGTTTTTTACACTGTTTTAATATTTCGGCTGCAATTCAAACATTAACAATGATTGGAACACTATAATTCAATACAACTGACAAGTCCCAAGTAGGATAATTTACTTGTCAGTTTGATAATGATTAGATACATATTTCTTGATTATGAATATAAAGGGTGATGATAGATGATTTCATTGAATAGATTGATAAAGAATAATTGTCTTGTCAACTGTAATCTTTTATTCCGTTACCTTAGCAGCTAGTAAACTATGCATGATAATAAGACCTAAATATCATAGTTCATGTATTCGACACTATAATTTCAACTTGTTGAGTCCAAATTCATTGGTGAATCCATTATGATTTTGTAATGTGTGCTACTGATATCATCAGATATTAGTAGTATGTTTGATCAATCGAAAGTGAAATATCTGGTGACAGAAGGTTAGGAAGATCGAAGGAAAGAGAATGAGAACAGAAAGCAATTGGTATTCAAATTAATGAACGGTCAAATCTGAGACGATCGATTGACGTTTTGCAAATGAACTATTTACTGTAAGGTTATCAGATTTAACCGAGATGTTCTGTAATTTGTGTGTTCCAATACATCCGTTCCTTTTCACTGCAATAGTATCATTACATCTACAAAGAGTGTACTTATATCTAACAGTGAATAGTCAAATTACATGATCAAGGGGAAACTGGAAACTTCTACAATCATTAAAGAATAATCAATTTTATTTTAGAAAACTTCACGTTTCATTTTAAATACAGTCTGATATTCAATACAATTTTAAAGTGGAATATTCATTTCATCATCGATATTTCTGATATAACTAGAGAAAAGAATATTGGGAAATTCAGTCAAATAACTAATAATAAGACAAGCAAAATGAGCCCATGAATCAGTATAAGTTAGACCAACATTGAACATCTGAAAGCACTGGACGTCTGTTTCGTCTTAGTATGTGAGTTCTTAGTGAAAGTGTGCATCCACAATTCTGCTCTCGAGATTCAATTCCATGACAGTCTACACAATATATACAACTAATAAGTCTAAATAACCATAGTTTTGTTAATTATATTAACTGTCCCTATGAACTCATTGATAAGGTGGAATAACTCTCTGGTGTATAATGTGAAAAAAAAATTGGTTCCGAGTCTTAATGTGAATATCAATCATGAAATAAAACAAGAACGCTCAACTGGCAGGTTTCATATTATACAAAACTCACATTCTAGATCCTCCTCTTAAATTGCTTATTTACTTACACCTATCACCACAATCATGGAGGAGCATCGACAGCTCACCAGCATTCTTCAACCAATGCAGTCTTGGAGATCGGTTGATGTTGACTATCTTGCGTAGACAACTGCTTATAAAAATTTGTATCTCCTTGATGATGGTTGTTGTAGTTCACCACGTTTTAGTTCCTTACAGTAGGAAGTCATATCATCGTCTACCTTGATTCACTGTGTTGTAACAATCATCAATATACGGCGACGAACACGCCAATATTAGAGATAAAACAGTATATTTAATATGGATAAAAATAATGTTACATAAGGCCACGCCTGCAAGATCAAGCCACGCCATTCGATCGACTCGAATTAACTGAATTAATCTTCCAGGTTTTTTAATCGTTTGGTCTTTCTCCGCGTCAAATATTGAATATCTATTTTCCCGATTGTCTCGTGTTCAGCCTTGAGGATTTCGTGGTTAGGGCTCAATACCACAACGCGATATCGATCACTACACGTTTTAAAAACTAGACGATAAATGTTCGATGAGTTTATTCATAGTTGGTGCAAAATCTTCTCTATAATTATGAACAATTTCATTCATTTATCTGTGGTGTATTTGTCGGTATTTGACAGTCATATGAATGCATGATCATAAAGCGACATTCCTCACTGTACTCCAGATAAATATCACATTCACTACACAAAAACGAACATCAAATAACCTGATTATTTAGATATGGTCTGGTGATAAACAACGTAAAAGTATGATTATTGACATTTCTACAAACAACAAACCAGGTCAACACACAGACATTTGGAAATCACACTCTCAGATTATGTGCACCTTTATTTTCACTAGTGTTACTTTTAGAAAAATCATTTTGATGCAACTGTGCATAGTAGATAAGAAGAAATGACATAGATACCATGACTATGTTATATTTACACACATAATCGTGTGTTAAAGTAATCGATTACTAATTATAAATTATTGCTAAACACATTTAGGTAAAGCATGTCAAACCAGAACGGATCAATATCAGTTCATGTTGTCATTAGATAAGACAATATGGAGTAACAATGAGTTCATATACCACAAGAATTGGTCAATAATGTACATATGATCTTAGTAAATTTAATCTTCTTAATGGTCACTTTGAATCATCGAATCAGAATAAGACAACAAAGGACTTTAAAGTCTATAAAAGCTTGACAACTTTCAATAAAATTTGATTCACTACATTGAACGAAATGATGAGGTGAGAGTTGACCAAACATACGAAGTAAATCAGCCAGTAATACGAACACAAATAACATTGATTCGTTAACATGGATCATTTTACATACAAATTTCCGTACAATCTATTGATATGGTTTTATTTGGTCTTGAAATTGTCTTCTAAATTCTACGACTGTCAAGAAATCTGTAAACAGCCGGATTGGAAGAACTAAACACAAGTGATTTTTGTGAATGATTCATTTCGACATGTAAGTAATCAGTCAGATTCTAATAGACAGTACTCACAAAGAATAAGTCTCAATCAGCCTCACCCAGTTGTGAATGGCAGATTTGTTGAACTCTCGTTTTGTCACGTGAGTGGATCACATTTTCTAAAGGAGCTATTCATCCACATGTTTACATCATTTTATTCTGTTTAAACACAAATACCGTTTAAATATTATGATGAAGATGCAGATGGATTAATGGCTTGATTTGATGGTAAGTCAGTAAGTTTCTTCGACCTAAAATTGTCACTGAGATTTCTCGATCACGATTCATTCCATGAATCAGAGATGGTCACTGTGTTCAGCAAACCAGCTTTATACAGTTAGTCACATTCATAGATTCTTTGCATGTTTTCACTAACAAAATTACGGGTGAAATATTTGTATATAAGAACACATACAAGATTGGTATAAATCACAATTCGTTTAAGAAAAATATCGTCTCTTAATTTCGAGGTTTTGCAAACGAGTGAGCTCTTACATTATTCAGTTTGAAGTTTGTTTTATTTACTTCGCTGAAATTCAGTTTGTATAAAAATTATCTCAACCACACGACACTTCTCTTTAGACTGAGTGAATTGAATTGAGCAAATGTACAACAATAAGCGATGTTGTGAGTGACGTCCGTTTGAACTTGTGAAGCCTACAAACTATCAAATCATATTTCATGTCCTCTGATACTTCTCTATCATAAACTTGATTTATAAATGTTTATTGTCTCGGAGTTGCTGTCTGATGACCATCGTATTTTCAACAACATGTTTCACTCGAAATTGAACACCTAGAACATCAATTTCACACACATTCATTTCGGTCAGCTGTTCAAATTGATGAATTACTGAATGACCGGTAATGATTTTGTTAGACTACTGTAAGATAGATATTAGATGACTCTCACTCAGTCAGATGCTCTTAAAATAACTTTTAAAGAGATGAATTATTTTTCTGAGTTGACTGGATTGAAACGTTCATCCTGTCGTTGAAGTGACAATATTCTTTGAAATTTTGTCATAAGAGTTGAGCATTTGACCATATCACCATACATGTAACTCTGAGAATAGGCATGGTAACTTGTATGCAAAGTCAGTCTGTGTTTAAACGTACATTTATTGAAAGAGATGCATATTCATTATACAGATATTTTATTACCTATTCTTGTTTTCATTATTTCAGAAGAATTAATCGCTGTCAGATGGTGCAAAGAATCTATGAATGTGACTAACTGTATAAAGCTGGTTTGCTGAACACAGTGACCATCTCTGATTCATGGAATGAATCGTGATCGAGAAATCTCAGTGACAATTGTAGGTTGAAGAAACTTACTGACTTACCATCAAATCAAACCATTAATCCATCTGTATCTTCATCATAATATTTAAACGGTATTTGTGTTTTAACAGAATAAAATGATGTAAACATGTGGATTAATAACTCCTTTAGAAAATGTGATCCACTCACGTGGTAGAACGAGAATTCAACAAATCTGCCATTCACAACTGCATGAGGCTGATTAAGTTTAATTGTTTGTGAGTAATGTCTATTAGAATCTGACTGATTACTTACATATCAAAATGAATCATTCTTTAAAATCACTTGTGTTTAGTTCTTTCAATACGGCTGTTGACAGATTTCTTGACAGTCGTAGAATCGGGAAAACAATTTCAAGATCAAATAAAACCCTCTCAACCGATTGCACGGAAATTTGTATGTAAAATGATCCATGTTAACGAATCAATGTTATTTGTGTTCATATGACTGGCTGATTTACTTCGTATGTTTGGTCAACCCTCACCTCATCATTTTGTTCAATGTAGTGAATCAAATTTTATTGAAAGTTGTCAAGCTTTTATAGACTTTAAAATGCTTCAATGTTTTATTCTGATTCGATGATTCAAAATGACCATTAAGAAGATTAAATTTACTAAGATCATATGTACATTGTTAACCAATCATGGTGGTTGAAGAACTGATCGTTATTCAATTTTCTTTCCTCCATCTTGAGAAGCTGAGCTATCGTTTATTCACCGTTCCTGACATTACATTTAATACAATTCCTAATAAGGAAAAAAAAGAAAAGAGGAAAAGTATAGTTTACTTGAATCATTATGTAACAAATGATCATTATATAAATATCACTGTAACATGTCCTACGCATTTCCTTAATCAAGGTCATATCATACATTGATAAACAATAATGAGACAAAATATCATTATGGAAAAATCAATCTATTATTCATCATATTCAGAAATTAGCTTAAATGTTATGAATTAGACTAATTGAATTAATCAAATTCATTAATTGAGTATTATAAATAAGAAACAAAAACGGGTATCCTGGATTCCATCATTAGTTACTATCCATCTTTACTTATAATACTTGTGACTTAAGATAATATCGAAACAATCCATATAGGATGTATATATTATCAATAAGAGATTGATCAATTACAGTCTCAAAAACAACACCATGTGAATTTATATTTTCATAGTGTTTGTTAATTCAATGGAATATTTCTTCTTCTAATAAAAGAAAAGAAAAAGAACCAAAAAAAAATAATCGATCTAGATATTGTAATTGATGAAACAATGATAAACAGTAAGTTTAATTATATAAATATGTTGATCGATAATAAGTAGTATTTATGTAAATGACTTCATAAACTTATTATTAATTATTTACGTAGGTCTCTTACTCCTTGTGAAGGAGCATAGGACACTCATCAACATTCTCCATCCAACTTTGGCATGGACAATCCTTTCCAGCTCTTTCCAGTTGTTATTCATATCTGCTTCAATATCCCGACGTAATGTGTTATTTGACCTTCTTCCTTTTCCATTTCCCTTCAGGATTCCAAGTTAAGACTTGCCTCGTGATGCAGGTTGATCAACTTACTATGGTGAATAATATAGAATAAAATAAAGAAATGGTCATAAATGCTCAAACTTATTGATTTTTGTTCTACATTATTTTGATAGACATAAACTATCTTGTTGATAGTTTATATAATTGTTATAGTTTATGATTGAATATTGTTTGTGACTTTTGCCCTGTTCATTATCATGTGATAAGATAATCAATTAGAATGTCGACTTAATATGACTTTGGCACTAACTTGTTAACGAACAAACATTTTGTTGTATGTAAAAAACCTTTTAATTGACTATCACTGGTGGATTATTTCGATTTGATTGGTTAGAATCACAGTGACACAAACTCTTTTGATTGGATGTCAACATTTACACTTTTACATTTGAATTTTATTTCAATAAAAATTCTATTAGACGATTTCATCATTGATCTTAAATGAAACGAAGTCACATCCATTCTGTTTGACCACTATATTATACCACTATCTATTAATAGGCGTTGGGATAATAATAAGAAATAAATTTCGTAGCGATCATGTAGAAGTGGAACTGATTGTGTCCAGGTATGTAGATTAAGGTAGCCAAATATTGTAATAATAAAGATGCAATGCATTCCGTCAAAAGTGTACTGTAGAACATTCAGAACGATTTCTTGAACCAGACAGAGATTTGTAGTTACAACAGTGATTATTGTATCTGATAACTAATAAATTTGTTAATTCACAAAGGAAGGAATAATTTCCATCTTCATATTTCAATTTATTATTGACATCTATATCATTTGAGCTTGTATGAATTGTCATCTGAGTTGAAGTATACGAGTAAATCACTGTGATTAGATAATGTCAAGGGTGAATGTGCAAATATGTTTTCTCTTGATACTGTAGAGTTCTGTTGTTTTACTTTAGAAGGGTTTTCACTGGAATCGAAATGGCGTTTCCTCGAGCACAACAGTCTGTAATCGAACAAAACATTGTTGTCTCATTTCATGAATGAATCAACATCAACATTAATTTCAACGATACATTGTACACTTTGTGCCGTTGATCAGTACCCAATTATGAGAAGAAAACTAATCTGCTTAGGATAAGTAAGATTTCGATTAAAATTCATTTGTCAGTCTCTACTGATAACTTCATGTGTATTCTTCACATTGTTACTAGCAAATGTGTTGTAAGTACTTAATTTGGACGTAAAATTCGTAGGTTCTTGCATGTAATCAATTATTCTTTAATGTTCTGCATTATCCGTTCTCCGGCTGTTTTGCGAGGAGTGTTGAAGGCAGTTAGTAAGATATTTGGTTATTCATTTGAGATCAATATTAATACGATTGTAGATAAACATCCAATGTCTTCCTAAGGCCTGGCAGATGTTCCCATATCGGATACTAACAATCCCCTTCATTCATATCTTTCCCCTTGTATATCTTCAGGTGGAACGGGATGTCATTACATTAGAATCCATATATGCAAGCAAAAGTATGAGAGCTTCACAGTGCTTTTGATGTGCAGGTCAGTATGATAAGGATTGGATGTTTGCTTAGTCACACATGTAGATAGTTTGTCAGATGTAAGATGAATTTTTTGTTCCACTATCCTTATTATTACTTATTATTGATTGTTCGTTAAGGTTGGATTGTGTCGGCCTTTCAATGTCAAAATATATTTACGTTGCAGTTAGGCTAATCACGTATGATTGATCTGAATTGTGTTGAAGTCCTGTAGAATAGACACTGGGATGGAATCTACCGTAGATATCCGTCTAAAATAAATTAAAGTCCCAAACATGTAGACCAAGTGGAATGAAGCGTTATATCAATAGTTTTATTCTTTATTATATTTTGATACAAAATAGGAATTCTCAGTACAGTGTATTTCAACAAGTTTCTTGCACAAAAAGACAGAACCGAAGAGAAGAATAAAGAAAAAAAGTTTAAAAAAAGAAATCTCAAAAACTGTACAAATTTTCAAATTAGAGACATGTTAGGAAGGTGGGTTATTGTCAAGGTTAACTCTAACAACCTGTTCTTCACTGTGTATATTTGCTAGGTAAGGTATTATAGAACTTTTATACTTTTGCTTGCATGCATGAACTTTAATGTAATTACGTCCCTTTCAACCATAAGATATACAAAGAGAAAGATAAGAGTCTGAGGGTTGGTTAGTATCTGATAAAATAACACCTGCCAATAGTTTACAAGACATTAAATGTCTGTCCACAGCCATAATAATTATAACCTCGAAAGATTCAACACAAACCTCGCTAACTGCCTTCAGCAATACACCAGTCGTTTCTCCAAAAGCCCGGGAAAGAATAATGGAAACAGTAAAGAATAATAGGTAATACGCAAGAATTGACAAATTGTAAGAGTAAATGTCGACTAATTCCAAGAGCATGCTATTTGTTTACGTAGTAAGTGAGACGGAAAACCTCCTTTGATAAAATCAAAACGTGAGAAGACTAAGAGAGATCAGTATTGTATTGATAAGAAGCAAATTAGTTCGATAATCATCTGTCATAATTTCAACGAACAATTTGATGGAAATCGGGACCGAACTAAATCGATATTAAATATATATTCCTTAAAGAAGCTCGTATTAGTGTGTAGAAGAAATGTTGGAATTACTTATATTTCAATCACTGTAATCATTCAAAGGATAATTCATGGATTTAAGCTAGTGATTTCGTCTATTTTGCCTACTAATTTCTAATATCTTTTCACCATGTACATTACTAACATTATGTGTAGTTTCTCAGTATTTATATAATGATAACATCAATTAATTAATAAGACAGCATTTAATGAAAGTTATGTCAGTGCAATACAGAATCAATCACATATTATCTAGATAGTATTGAGAAGGTTTAACTTGTTTCAAAGTAACTTATTAAACAGGACATGTTTAATTGTTTATTATTGCTATGAATTCATTATTTACTATATCAATTATCTGTTTATTGTGTTCTACTTTTGATTAGTTATGACATCACTAACGCCTTGTTTGTTTGCAATTTATGGTAAACTATGGTAGTTAAATTGCATCACAAGGCAAGCCCTAACTTGGAATCCTGAAGGGAGGTGGAAAAGAGGAAGGCCTAAGAAGACATTACGTCGGGAAATCGAAGTAGATATGAAGAGGATGAATAACAACTGGAAAGAAGCTGGAAAGGATTGCCCAGGACAGGGTTGGATGGAGAATGCTGGTGAGCGGCTTATGCTCCATCACGAGGAGTAACAGGCGTAAGTAAGTAAGTAATGTAGTTAAATAATACTTAAGTATACTAAAAATCAAGTTATAAATAATAATTATCCTTTTGTACATAATCGTCTTCCCGTTTTCTATTTAACTGGGAAGGAATAAAAAATGAATTAGTTATCAACCTATAACGTTTTTATTCTCTTTTTATTCTATTACAAATCTGAAAACAGGCTAGTCATGCTTATCGGTTGTTTTTGTGTTCAAAATAAAGTAACCTAATTTTTCTATTTATAAATCTGTTTAAATGAAGTTTGTACGAATATTTGTCAAGATTAGAACGAATAGTTTGATAGAAATTAGCCATCTCCTTCTGTATCTGTCAATTCAACTGCTTCTGTGGAGCAAGCTATATTGGCAGATGTTCTAGGAATTCGTACATTCGGGCTAGTGAGCACCTACTTGTGTGGTTAAGCAAAGGTGTTGTCAAAACTGTTAACAGCTCCATCTTAGACCATCTAGTTCGAACAGGATATACAACAAACACGTAGCAATCTTTTGCAATAATCTATCGTGTTAACAACAGTCTATCTAATTCCGTCAGACTGTGAATCCTACAGACGGCTGAAGCAGTTGCTATTCGGATCGAACAGTCAGAGCTTTGTATCCAAAAGAAGTATGTTCAGTCACTCCTTTTACCCTGGCCAACTCTGGGGTCAACTACCTAATAATCAATCTTATAATGTAGTGACGTAATCTGATTAATGTTCATTAATGTCCCAAACTTATTATTATCTTTACACTTGATAACCTTTATTGAGGAATTCATTCAGTATCCACCCCTAAATCTACTATATCTAACCTAATTCATATTATTCTACATATGACGTAATTTTCGATTTGTAATCACAATATTCTCCCACCCTCTCTCTCTCTCTGTTACCCCATGTTGACCATATTTATTCTGATCATGATTGATTGCACAATTTCATTTCACTTATAAACTGATTCAAGTTAACAACTTCATATAAGTCAGCCCATAACATTCATAATCTGAATTGATTTGATTTGATATATATAATAAACCACAATAATTCTTAATTGACATATTCACAATTTCCAAATGATGATGTACTCTCTCTACCCTTAAATCTCTTGTCAATTTTATGAATGATTAATTTGAATATGAGATAATGGTAGATAGATATGCGTGATTATGAAATTCATTGAAATGAATATTGTTCATTCATAAAATTGAGTTTTCTTAACTTTCTAACCAGAATAACAGAAGTACATTTAACCATGTTCAAGAAAATAAAATTTTCTGAATATAAAAAAAAAATAATCTGGGAGCACTAAGTGTGGGTTTAATTCTAATATGAAACTCCATAACCATGAGCATCCAGAAACTTGGAAGCGTGAATCAAACCCAGGGCTTTCACTGATGAGCGCAAAAGCTAAACCCCTAGCATACGACACATCACCACAAACACACTACCTGGAGACGTTCAAACTCAGAATATTTTCTTCTTACAATGAGCGATTTTAGAGTCCAATAGTAAATAGTTTCATATTTAAAAAGTTAAAGATATTGAACGACTATTATCATATCCCACTTGTGATGACAAGGAAATAGTTTACTTATCGTTTTATCCTACTTTTTATCTAATTAACTTCTAAATCTCTCGTATTTCCAATGATCTATACGTTAAATGTATTGCAGAATCGATCATTCTTTAAGTTATAAATCTATACATTTGAGTGATAAAAACAAAACAATTTTATGCAGCAACATATTGACTTCAAAAGCTGAAATTGACTAACATCAACTTAAGCATAAGCAGCCTTCTGTTTTAGAAACCTAAAAGAGGCCTAGAACATGGTAACAGGAGAAACGAGAGATGATGTTTGGTTGTTTTGAAAAGTCCAATAAAGAAACTTGCATTTCTGAATTAATCGAACTTGCTAGTTAGCAATTTATTTGCTTTGGCCTCTACGATAACATTTTGTTAACTTGTGATGAATACTACCAACGAGATTGTTCGTAAGTAATGTGTGGTGCAAAATTAATGTGTAAATTGTCGTAGATGACAGAAGGAGAGAAGATTTTCAGCAAGTCAAAAAGCATGGCTTTTGCAAAACATTGAAATGCCAAAAGTGATGGCTTAGCACTAACTATATTACAGAACAAATCGTGAGATGTAGATGGATGATTGAAGGCGTTTTTCTACATCATACACAAATATCGCCAAATGTTCTGCGAGTAAATAATTCAACTTATCAACCATATTCGTTGTTGTGAGTTCAATGACAAACCAAATCCCTTTAAATAACAATAATCAGTTCACATAACCAAATGTCAACAATGTGATACACAATATGAAAACTTACATTCATTATCAAAGTATTTTCTTCTTCAAATGATTATTTAAAACATCAAATCTATCCTTAAATGTTATTTAATTTCCCTGTTTTATTTCAATGTCAATGTGAGTCGTCATTCATTTATTGTAAACACTGAACTTTATGTTAAATGTAAGAACATGGACTTGATCAATGAATTACATCATACGAAATTCTACAAACTAATCAACTTGATCAAAATCCACAATCCTTCTTTTTGTTGTAGCTGATATTGTATCGATCAAAGAGTTAAACTATACACTTTACAAAGTTATTACTTAGTCATTAGAAGCAATTTTTGAAAGACTTACACCTTTGTTCTGTTTATCTGATCCAACTGAACTTTTATTTATTGATTCTTAACAGACTATTGGACTAGTGTCATCATTGGTTGTAGGCAAAAAAATTATTATTAGGAGTTGATGCAGAAGTCAAGTTATTTGAGGGTAAATGGTTTGTAGATTTTGATCCTGAAATCTCGAATATGTCAGTGTACAATATCGTACTTCACATCCACTTCAGTCTTAATAACTTTCATTTCGTTCATACCTTTAACAAACCCATTTCATGGGCAGTATCGTTTGATCAATGATATTGACTTATGAAAATATTCAGTGAACTAAAATCACGTTAAAATGAGCTACTGGACTTGTGTTTTGTGTATCATGAAGATAACGTTCACCTAGCAACAGTGTGCCAAACCTTCTTCATGTAAATTTATGTGGGTGACATTTCCAGCTGTACCAGCTTCAAGTTATCAGTTTGAAAACGTTTTCTGTGAACTTACGTTTATACAAACAGAAGTGACCAGAAACCTCTGTATAATATTGTGAAGGAATGAATAATATTACCATATAAAAAGATATACAGTGATAAATGTAAACAGGTCAACTCAAATATTCTAAAATGATTAGTATCACTATACTAAAAATCTATCATTAATTATGGTGAGGATATTTACTGTATCAGAAATATCACAAAACTGAACACCGAACCAGTAATTGTAGTGATTAACAGCTCGTTACAATAGTTGATGGTTCACGGTTCAATCCATGGTGTGTCCATACGTGCTCATCCATGAAACGTTCTGCACCATGAACAAATAGATTTTCAACGCTACTTCATTCGACATTATTATTCCATGGCAATGCAACGCATAGATCAAATGAATAATAATAATAATAATAATAATAATAATCCAAATCATCCAAATCATCATCATCATCATCATCATGAAATCATGGAACCAAACCTTCAGTCTTCAAATATAAATCTTATTTTTATAGAGCATCCGTTACTGTAGTTGAAATGTAAGATTAAAATGGTTCACAAACTTTCTAGTTATTTCCTGTTGGTCATATTATAGTTCCAGTCATATGTTAAACTGATATGGAACATAAGATATTAAACCATTTTACTCTTAATTTTTATTTGCTATGAGACAGCTGCATCAGGAATTATAAATTAACCTTTTCCGAATTTAATTGGGAAAACGGTAAAAGTGATTGAATAAAGTATCTGAATTAGTACAGCTTTACGAGTGTCTCCTACTAAAGTGCATCATTTCAACACTATAGCAATCCATAAATATACGGCAATCTGATCAAAATAGTTTGTCTATTGGTTATTTATTAACAACAGTTTTGGAACACTGAATATGGTTTTCAAAGAAAATAGGAAACATTCACTCGTGTATGATGAATGTTTAAGTATATTTTTCAAAAAAGATTAGCTTTCTTTGACTTAAATTATCCACTCGTTCCTGGTGTAGATCTAGTTTTGCATATACGCTTTGCATACTATTCTGGATCTATGTAAGTAAATTCACAGGAAATATATATAAATATAAATATTATGTTCGGGGAACTTTAGGATAAATCATGCAGTGCTAACACACATGTGCACACAATCGAAACTGGCAACTACACCTAACCTTTGTGTAACTGCTTAAGCAACTCAGAACACATATATGACCGATAATATTATCTTTCGTCAATAATAGGAATTTAATAGGTAAAACATCATTCATATGGTTATTTAAATAATCCCAAGAAACTATTACTTAATATACTAGATTTGTATATCTAAAGCAAAAGTTAGAGGAGTGAAGCTTCAATAGTTATTATATGTGATGAAATTTTGTCTCTGAGAGATGCATATAAAATGAATCTTAGGTGGTATAGCATGATAGAAAAGGAATTCAACTAGAAATCATTATTCATCACATATTTCGCTATCTGAGCAACTGAATAAATAGCTGTTCATAACTTGCAAGCTATAGTGATCTGTAGTTACTCTGAGTGACGCCAGCTTTTCCGATAAATAAAGAGTTTTGGATAATTACGATTGAATAAATCGAATATATACAGTCAATGACGGAATATTTCTATTGTAATGATCTGCTAGTTATGTGATGTTCATACTTATCACCTTTAGTAGCATAGTTCACATGTTTACAAGACAGACAAAGTAATCTTATTCTCAAACTTGTATTTGTTTTGTTGAAAAATATTCACGACGAATAATCTTGCTATTTCATAATAAATGTAACACATGTGTTAATTAAGGGACATTTACTAAGTGAATAACCCACTAGGTTAGTTCATAGTATATGAGTAATTGTCTACAAATCAATGTAGACGATTTGACCGGAAAACTGTTGAGTACAATTCTGATTTCTCAACGTAATTTCCCTTGTTTGTTTTTAAAAAACAAATAGTTACTATTTACTCAAAGGATTTGCAGAAACGATGTATCAATTTAAATTGGACAAAATAGGCTTTATCAGTAGGAATGAAATCTAGGAGTATTTCTGAAGAGAGAGAGATGGTGGCTAACATTGGAATGCAGGTCGTGTGTTTCATCCTATGTTGGACTCATCTGCTAGATTTGCCCGCAATTCGTAGTTGATATTCACCCTGGGAATCAAACCCAGTATTGTTCGCCTCGAACGCCATCTTGTTATCTACTTAGCAGCTGAGTACAGATAGCCACTAGATTGTGCAATGGGGTAAATTTTAATCTATATGTATTAATTGTCTGAATCATTTCATTTATGTTTAAAACTGAAACTGGTCAGTCTCTTTAGATATATGTAGATCCTGTGCGGATTGCCTCGGTATTACTAACAAGTCACAAACAATTGTAAGCAGAAACGAATCGTGGCTAGAAGTGAGATCCAGGATGCGCGTTTCGTCTCATTTAATAATAAATGTAAATCTAGAGTGTGTTTACGATTTTGCCCCAAAGCTAACTGACTGAAAGTATTGATGAGTTTTGGGTTGTAACGATAACATTTTTATCAATTTCGGAAATCTTATTTGCTTTCATTTTAATTTCAAATGTATACTGATGTTACTAGACGATCATGTGCTAATCGTATTGACTACTAACGAATAAATTAAACTTTAATTTTGCATGAAATACAATTTTGATTTTTATAGACTCTTTACATTATAACCCTAAACTATGCAATTGAAGATACTGATCTGTTCAGTCTACGTGAAAAGTGTACAATCACAATAATTAAAAATAGTCAACTATCGATGCCTCCTTCAATACATTCAATCATATGGTCAAATACAGTAAACGTTTTAAGTATATGTGAACATTTTAGAATATTACACTTCAACTTGCGTGACAACATAAGTGTGAAAATTGTTGCGAATACGATTGCTTACTGAATGTGGATAAGTAGTATAAAACAATATACAAAAGAGTAGAAAGGGAACAAAGTAAGACAAACTTAACAGATGGTAAATGAATGAATGAATGAATGAATATAATTTTAAACTATAATAATTGAAACGATTTATTGGTTAAAATTAATTTTATAATGAGCATTACCATTTGGGTTGCTTTTTATTTTACCTGTCATATAATGAATAATATTATATGACATTAATAAACTTATGGTTACACAAGATTATGAAACGATTCCAATAATCTTTGAATGTAAATCGATTGACATTTTCGTTGTTTCCATAGTTATAATACAACATCAGCATTCCAAATCTCTATTCAGAATAAACAGAACTATTATTAAGAAGAAAATTTTAAATCGCTATATTTTATGGTTTATATTCATTGTGTAGATTAATAAGTTATTACCTGAACTGGTGTGTTATATCAAATTTGGGAATAAATTCGGATTCGGTGTAGTTTGCTACTATACTCCTGATCATAGTTACACATAATGAGACTGAGTTGAAAGTATATAAATAACTTATGATGATTATAAGATGATAGAGAAATGAAAAGTGGGAGTATATTTCTGGATTCACTAATATATATGTCGCATAAATATGGTTCGTAGGATAATGAATATTCCCTGGTATTTGGTAAATCTCATTCAATAAATGGTATATTACAACGATTAATTTGAACATTCAACTAGTCATGAGAAAATATTCGGTCGATAAACATCACTCATTATACATGGTTTTCATAAGTTGAACTGATTATTACCGTCATGATTGGTAAAAGGAGTTCTGCTAAACTAATTCATACTTTTGAAATCTCTGTAAAGGTTGTTTCCTCAATTTTTTTGTTTAACTCTTACATGTGATGACTTGTTAAGTGGGTATTTCTTAGCCGGCTGATTCTTTTAGTATCGTTATGACTTCACTTGAGAATATTCAGAAACCAGAAAACAGTTGTATTAAGAAAGTGTATTATGTTAATAGTTTGTTTAATTGACGGGTATTCAATGAGCAAGCACATTTGGGAGTAAATGAGTGAAAAGAAGGAAAATTTTATATATGAAAATGTTTTTTTATGAGTGCTAATCAATATTTGAGTCAAGTTACTGATTATTTGTGTATACGATCAATGACAGAATAGAAAGGATTCAGACATTTAATCAAACTGTCCAATAAGTAATCATAATGTAGAAGAATATCATTAGCTTTACTTGACCTACCTTATGTGGCTTGGGAAAATAGGTCATACAAATAAAAAGTCTTGACTGTTACCATTTTAAATGAAAAAGCAAAAGGAATTCAATAAAATTAATGTACCATTAAACAACATTTGTTCTTGTTTCAAGCATTATTATTATGGATATTGTATAAGTAGTCTAGATCTCCAAAATAAGTAAAATAATGATCTGTAACATTAGATCAATGATCTGATCAACTAGTCTATTCAATAGGAACATCGGTTACATTCTCATACTATTTTCATCATTGTTATTTTCTACTATATAGATCATTTAATGCTGTTGTGTAGAATGCCACAGTAATTCAACACCACCTAAGCGTCAAGCACTAAAGATATCGCATTCGCCAAATTACAAATCATTTATTTCAGAATTTGCTAATAGTGAATTGGCGAATCAATTAGCGTACCTAAAAATAGTTCAAACCATAGTGCTTCTTCTAACTATTCGCCACTCAATGAAAAAAATCTATCAGAAGGCGTTTAAACTGTTGGAAACATTTTTGCAAACGAATCAGAGTGGATTCAAAAACACCGTTCAAGGCAACTCAGTCATATGTCAAAACGTTCAAACTCATTACACCACAGAAGGTTATCAAATAGAAAGTTCACTAATAAGATAGAAGCTTTCAATGAACCGAAATTTGTTGACACAACTAAACTTCACCATTATCTAATGAGAAACAATTTACCTTTATGCTTTTCTAATGCTCAACCAAATACAATTTCGTCCACCACTGAAAACTCAAACAACTTTTGCTTCATCCCATTTGTTTCTGCCATAAACGATACGACTGATTATCATCCATTTTATATGAACCAGTTTCAAACAATTAATTTACCGTAATCAGAGCCAACGAACACAACCTCAGATAACCTTGACCATAGAGCCTCAAGACCTTCATCGTCTTCATATTCAGATGAAAAAATGCAAACATTTTATATACATTTATTAAATATTTTCAATTTATCTAATAACCTCAAAGTGACAAATGGAGAAATCCTAAGTTCAAACAGAAATGATACAACTGATGGTGTCGCACGAAAGACTTTGGAATATACAAACAACTTACCAGAAAGTAAACGTTAGGCATTAACAATATTTTGAAAAATCTCCATAATTCTTATTTAAGTGACTATATTTATGGTAGTGACCAGATTTCAAGATCGAAATCTACAAATCATTTACCCCCAAATAACTTTACTTCTACACCAACTCCAAATAATAATTCAGTAAATTACACAATACCGACCTTTGAAATATTGTCCAAAAGATCAATCTGTAGTGGCCATTTGGCGATATTTGTGTATTATGTAGAAAAACGCCTTCAATCATCCATCTACATCTCACGATTTGTTCTGTAATATAGTTAGTGCTAAGCCATCACTTTTGGTATTTCAATCTTTTGCAAAAGCCATGCTTTTTGACTTGCTGAAAATCTTCTCTTCTTCAGTCATCTACGACAATTTACACACTAATTTCGCACCACACATTACTTACGAACAATCTCGTTGGTAGTATTCATCACAAGTTAACAAAATGTTATCGTAGAGACCAAAGCAAATAAATTTTCTAACTAGCAAGTTCGATTAATTCAGAAATGGAAGTTTCTTTATTGGACTTTTCAAAACAACCAAAAATCATCTCTCGTTTCTTCTGTTACCATGTTCTAGGTCTCTTTTAGGTTTCGAAAACAGAAGGCTGCTTATACTTAAGTTGATGTTACTCAATTTCAGCTTTTGAAGTCAATATGTTGCTGCATAAAATTGTTTTGTTTTTATCACTCAAATGTATAGATTTATAACTTAAAGAATGATTGATTCTGCAATACATTTAACGTATACATCATTGGAAATACGAGATATTTAGAAGATACTTAGATAAAAAGTAGTATAAAACGATAAGTAAACTATTTCCTTGTCTCATTTGAATATAAAGACAACATATACCGTGCTTTGTGATCACTGAATCCGATGTAAGCTATTTCAATTACACTTACTTACTTACTTACTTACGCCTGTTACTCCTCGTGAAGGAGCATGAGCCGCTCACCAGCATTCTCCATCCAACCCTGTACTAGGCAATCCTTTCCAGCTCCTTTCCAGTTGTTATTCATCCTCTTCATATCTGCTTCGATTTCCCGACGTAATGTCTTCTTAGGCCTTCCTCTTTTCCACCTCCCTTCAGGATTCCAAGTTAGGGCTTGCCTTGTGATGCAATTTAACTACCATAGTTTACCATAAATTGCAAACAAACAAGGCGTTAGTGATGTCATAACTAATCAAAAGTAGAACACAATAAACAGATAATTGATATAGTAAATAATGAATTCATAGCAATAATAAACAATTAAACATGTCCTGTTTAATAAGTTACTTTGAAACAAGTTAAACCTTCTCAATACTATCTAGATAATATGTGATTGATTCTGTATTGCACTGCTATAACTTTCATTAAATGCTGTCTTATTAATTAATTGATGTTATCATTATATAAATACTGAGAAACTACACATAATGTTAGTAATGTACATGGTGAAAAGATATTAGAAATTAGTAGGCAAAATAGACGAAATCACTAGCTTAAATCCATGAATTATCCTTTGAGTGATTACAGTGATTGAAATATAAGTAATTCCAACATTTCTTCTACACACTAATACGAGCTTCTTTAAGGAATATATATTTAATATCGATTTAGTTCGGTCCCGATTTCCATCAAATTGTTCGTTGAAATTATGACAGATGATTATCGAAATAATTTGCTTCTTATCATTACAATACTGATCTCTCTTAGTCTTCTCACGTTTTGATTTTATCAAAGGAGGTTTTCCGTCTCACTTACTACGTAAACAAATAGCATGCTCTTGGAATTAGTCGACATTTACTCTTACAATTTGTCAATTCTTGCGTATTACCTATTATTCTTTACTGTTTCCATTATTCTTTCCCGGGCTTTTGGAGAAAAGACAGCTGTATTGCTGAAGGCAGTTAGCAAGGTTTGTGTTGAATCTTTCGAGGTTATAATTATTATGGTTGTGGGCAGACAAACTACTGGCAGGTGTTATTTTATCAGATACTAATCAACCCCTAGACTCTTATCTTTCTACTTGTGTATCTTCTGGTTGAACGAGACGTAATTACATTAAAGTTCATGCACGCAAGCAAAAGTATAAAAGTTCTATAATACCTTACCTAGCAAATATACAATGTGAAGAACAGGTTGTTAGAGTTAACCTTGACAATAACCGGCCTTCCTAACATGTCTCTAATTTGAAAATTTGTACAGTTTTTCAGATTTCTTTTTTTAAACTTTTTTTCTTTATTCTTCTCTTCGGTTCTGTCTTTTTGTGCAAGAAACTTGTTGAAATACTCTGTGCTGAGAATTTCTATTTTGTATCAAAATGTAATACAGAATAAAACTATTGATATAACGCTTCATTCCACTTGGTCTACATGTTTGGTACTTTAATTTATTTTAGACGGATATCTACGGTAGATTCCATCCCAGTGTCTATTCTACAGGACTTCAACACAATTCAGATCAATCATACGTGATTAGCCTAACTGCAACGTAAATATATTTTTACATTGAAAGGCCGACACAATCCAACCTTAACGAACAATCAATAATAAGTAATAATAAGGATAGTGGAACAAAAAACTCATCTTACATCTGACAAACTAACTACATTTGTGACTAAGCAAACATCCAATCCTTATCATACTGACCTGCACATCAAAAGCACTGTGAAGCTCTCATACGTTTGCTTACATACATGGATTCTAATGTAATGACATCCCGTTCCACCTGAAGATATACAAGGAGGAAGATATGATTGAAGGGGATTGTTAGTATCCGATATGGGAACATCTGCCAGGCCTTAGGAAGACATTGGATGTTTATCTACAATCGTATTAATATTGATCTCAAATGAATAACCAAATATCTTACTAACTGCCTTCAACACTCCTCGCAAAACAGCCGGAGAACGGATAATGCAGAACATTAAAGAATAATTGATTACATGCAAGAACCTACGAATTTTACGTCCAAATTAAGTACTTACAACACATTTGCTAGTAACAATGTGAAGAATACACATGAAGTTATCAGTAGAGACTGACAAATGAATTTTAATCTAAATCTTACTTATCCTAAGCAGATTAGTTTTCTTCTCATAATTGGGTACTGATCAACGGCACAAAGTGTACAGTGTATCATTGAAATTAATGTTGATGTTGATTCATTCATGAAATTACACAACAATGTTTTGTTCGATTACAGACTGTAGTGCTCGAGGAAACGCCATTTCGATTCCAGTGAAAACCCTTCTAAAGTAAAACAACAGAACTCTACAGTATCAAGGGAAAACATATTTGCACACTCACCCTTGACATTATCTAATCACAGTGATTTACTCGTATACTTCAACTCAGATGACAATTCATACAAGCTCAAATGATATATATGTCAATAATAAATTGAAATATGAAGATGGAAATTATTCCTTCCTTTGTGAATTAACAAATTTATTAGTTATCAGATACAATAATCACTGTTGTAACTACAAATCTGTGTCTGGTTCAAGAAATCGTTCTGAATGTTCTACAGTACACTTTTGACGGAATGCATTGCATCTTTATTATTACAATATTTGGCTACCTTAATCTACATACCTGGACACAATCAGTTCCACTTCTACATGATCGTTAAATAATTTATTTCTTCTTATTATCCCAACGCCTATTAATAGACAGTGGTATAATATAGTGGTCAAACAGAATGGATGTGACTTCGTTTCATTTAAGATCAATGATGAAATCGTCTAATAGAATTTTTATTGAAATAAAATTCAAATGTAAAAGTGTAAATGTTGACATCCAATCAAAAGAGTTTGTGTCACTGTGATTCTAACCAATCAAATCGAAACAATCCACCAGTGACATTCAATTAAAAGGTTTTTTACATACAACAAAATGTTTGTTCGTTAACAAGTTAGTGCCAAAGTCATATTAAGTCGACATTCTAATTGATTATCTTATCACATGATAATGAACAGGGCAAAAGTCACAAACAATATTCAATCATAAACTATAACAATTATATAAACTATCAACAAGATAGTTTATGTCTATCAAAATAATGTAGATCAAAAATCAATAAGTTTGATCATTTATGACCATTTCTTTATTTTATTCTATATTATTCACCATAGTAAGTTGATCAACCTGCATCACTAGGCAAGTCTTAACTTGGAATCCTGAAGGGAAATGGAAAAGGAAGAAGGTCAAATAACACATTACGTCGGGATATTGAAGCATATATGAATAACAACTGGAAAGAGCTGGAAAGGATTGTCCATGCCAAAGTTGGATGGAGAATGTTGGTGAGTGTCCTATGCTCCTTCACAAGGAGTAAGAGACCTACGTAAATAATTAATAATAAGTTTATGAAGTCATTTACATAAATACTACTTATTATCGATCAACATATTTATATAATTAAACTTACTGTTTATCATTCTTTCATCAATTACAATATCTAGATCGATTATTTTTTTGTTGGTTCTTTTTCTTTTCTTTTATTAGAAGAAGAAATATTCCATTGAATTAACAAACACTATGAAAATATAAATTCACATGGTGTTGTTTTTGAGACTGTAATTAATCAATCTCTTATTGATAATATATACATCCTTTATGGATTGTTTCGATATTATCTTAAGTCACAAGGATTATAAGTAAAGATGGATAGTAACTAATGATGGAATCCAGGATACCCGTTTTTGTTTCTTATTTATAATACTCAATTAATGAATTTGATTACTTCAATTAGTCTAATTCATAACATTTAAGCTAATTTCTGAATATAATGAATAAAAGATTGATTTTTCCATAGTGATATTTTGTCTAATTATTGTTTATCAATGTATGATATGACCTTGATTAAGGAAATGCGTAGGACATGTTACAGTGATATTTATATAATGATCATTTGTTACATAATGATTCAAGTAAACTATACTTTTCCTCTTTTCTCTTTTCTTTTTTTTCCTTATTAGGAATTGTATTCAATGTAATGTCAGGAACGGTGAATAAACGATAGCTCAGCTTCTCAAGATGGAGGAAAGAAAATTGAATAACGATCAATTCTTCAACCACCATGATTGGTTAACAATGTACATATGATCTAAGTAAATTTAATCTTCTTAATGGTCATTTTGAATCATCGAATCAGAATAAAACATTGAAGCATTTTAAAGTCTATAAAAGCTTGACAACTTTCAATAAAATTTGATTCACTACATTGAACAAAATGATGAGGTGAGGGTTGATCAAACATACGAAGTAAATCAGCCAGTCATATGAACACAAATAACATTGATTCGTTAACATGGATCATTTTACATACAAATTTCCGTACAATCTATTGATATGGTTTTATTTGGTCTTGAAATTGTCTTCCCAATTCTACGACTGTCAAGAAATCTGTAAACAGCCGGATTGGAAGAACTAAACACAAGTGATTTTTGTAAATGATTCATTTCGACATGTAAGTAATCAGTCAGATTCTAATAGACATTACTCACAAAGAATAAGTCTCAATCAGACTCATACAGTTGTGAATGGCAGATTTGTTGAATTCTCGTTCTACCACGTGAGTGGTTCACATTTTCTAATGGAGCTATTAATCCATATGTTTACATCATTTTATTCTGTTAAAGCACAAATACCGTTTAAATATTATGATGAAGATGCAGATGGATTAATGGCTTGATTTGATGGTAAGTCAGTAAGTTTCTTCGACCTAAAATTGTCACTGACTTTTCTAGATCACGATTCATTCCATGAATCAGAGATGGTCACTGTGTTCAGCAAACCAGCTTTATACAGTTAGTCACATTCAGAGATTCTTTGCATGTTTTCACTAACAAAATATTTGTATATAAGAACACATACAAGATTGGAATAAATCACAAGTCGTTTAAGAAAAATATCGTCTTTTAATTTCGAGGTTTTGCAAACGAGTGAGCTCTTACATTATTCAGTTTGAAGTTTGTTTTATTTATTGTGCTGAAATTCAGTTTGTATAAAGATTATCTCACCCACACGACACTTCTCTTTAGACTAAGTGAATTGAATTGAGCAAATGTACAACAATAAGCGATGTTGTGAGTGACGTCCGTTTGAACTTGTGAAGCCTACAAACTATCAAATCATATTTCATGTCCTCTGATACTTCTCTATCATAAACTTGATTTATAAATGTTTATTGCTTCGGAGTTGCTGTCTGATGACCATCGTATTTTCAACAACATGTTTTACTCGAAATTGAACACCTAGAACATCAATTTCACACACATTCATTTCGGTCAGCTGTTCGAATTGATGAATTACTGAATGACCGGTAATGATTTTGTTAGACTACTGTAAGATAGATATTAGATGACTCTCACTCAGTCAGATGCTCTTAAAATAACTTTTAAAGAGGTGAAATATTTTTCTGGGTTGACTGGATTGAAACGTTCATCCTGTCGTTGAAGTGACAATATTCTTTGAAATTTTGTCATAAGAGTTGAGCATTTGACCATATCACCATACATGTAACTCTGAGAATAGGCATGATAACTTGTATGCAAAGGCAATCCGTGTTTAAACGTACATTTATTGAAAGAGATGCATATTCATTATACAGATATTTCATTACCTATTCTTATTTTCATTATTTCAGAAGAATTAATCGCTGTCAGATGGTGCAAAGAATCTATGAATGTGACTAACTGTATAAAGCTGGTTTGCTGAACACAGTGACCATCTCTGATTCATGGAATGAATCGTGATCGAGAAATCTCAGTGACAATTTTAGGTCGAAGAAACTTACTGACTTACCATCAAATCAAGCCATTAATCCATCTGCATCTTCATCATAATATTTAAACGATATTTGTGCTTTAACAGAATAAAATGATGTAAACATGTGGATTAATAACTCCTTTAGAAAATGTGAACCACTCACTTGGTAGAACGAGAATTCAACAAATGCGCCATTCACAACTGTATGAGGCTGATTGAGACTTATTCTTTGTGAGTAATGTCTATTAGAATCTGACTGATTACTTACATGTCGAAATGAATCATTTACAAAAATCACTTGTGTTTAGTTCTTCCAATCCGGCTGTTTACAGATTTCTTGACAGTCGTAGAATTGGGAAGACAATTTCAAGACCAAATAAAACCATATCAATAGATTGTACGGAAATTTGTATGTAAAATGATCCATGTTAATGAAACAGTGTTATTTGTGTTCGTATTACTGGCTGATTTACTTCGTATGTTTGATCAACCCTCACCTCATCATTTCGTTCAATGTAGTGAATCAAATTTTATTGAAAGTTGTCAAGCTTTTATAGACTTTAAAGTGCTTCATTGTTTTATTCTGATTCGATGATTCAAAGTGACCATTAAATTTACTAAGATCATATGTATATTATTGACCAATTCTTGTGGTATATGAACTCATTGTTACTCCATAATTTCTTATGTAATGAGAACATGAACTGATATTGATCCGCTCTGGCTTGACATGCTTTACCTAAATGTGTTTAGCAATAATTCATAATTAGTAATCGATTACTTTAACACACGATTATGTGTGTAAATATAGCATAGTCATGGTATCTATGTCATTTCTTCTTATCTACTATGCACAGTTGCATCAAAATGATTTTTCTAAAAGTAACACTAGTGAAAATAAAGGTGCACATAATCTGAGAGTGTGATTTCCAAATGTCTGTGTGTTGACCTGGTTTGTTGTTTGTAGAAATGTCAATAATCATACTTTTACGTTGTTTATCACCAGACCATATCTAAATAATCAGGTTATTTGATGTTCGTTTTTGTGTAGTGAACGTGATATTTACCTGGAGTACAGTGAGTAATGTCGCTTTATGATCATGCATTCATATGACTGTCAAACACCGACAAATACACCGCAGATAAATGAATGAAATTGTTTATAATTATAGAGAAGATTTCGCACCAACTATGAATAAACTCATCAAACATTTATGGTCTAATTTTTAAAACGTGTAGTGATTGATATCGTGTTGTGGCATTGAGCTTTAACCAAGAAATCCTCAAGGCTGAACACGAGACAATCAGGAAAATAGATATTCAATATTTGACGCGGAGAAAGACCAAACAATTAAAAAAGCTGGAAGATTAATTCAGTTAATTCGAGTCGATCGAATGGCATGGCTCGATCTTGCAGGCGTGGCCTTACGTAACATTTTTTTTATCCATATTAAATATACTGTACTATCTCTAAACTAAGTGTGTTCTTCGCCATATATTGAAGGTTGTTACAACACAGTGAATCAAGGTAGACAGTGATATGACTTCCACGTGACGTCTTATAGATTAGACAGTTACATCATATCAGTTCTACAATTTTAGGATGAGGTCTATTACTAGAGCAGTACTAATATCGAAGTAGACCATAATACTACAGATATATGAAACCATTCAGTTATGCATTATATATTTCTTAGGTTAGATCAATAACACTAATTAAATGTTTATTCATGTAATAAGGAGTTGTTTATATCTCTCTTTGTTGACATTAAAGATTGATCAGATTGTCTCACTTTGATTATTATGCAATAAGATGTACAAATATATGAATTGTTTTTCATAGGGAGTCGATAAATAAGGAGGAATTGATACAGACTTAAAGGTGAGAATTGGCAAAGTGAATATAGCATTCACATAATTGAAGAATATATGGAACTCAAAACAACAATGTTCAAGCCAACATGAAAGTCAGAATCTTCAATACAAACATCAACACAGTCCTACTGTAAGGAACTAAAACGTAGTGAACTACAACAACCATCATCAAGGAGATACAAATTTTTATAAGCAGTTGTCTACGCAAGATAGTCAACATCAACCGATCTCCAAGACTGCATTGGTTGAAGAATGCTGGTGAGCTGTCGATGCTCCTCCATGAGTGTGGTGACAGGTGTAAGTAAATAAGCAATTTAAGAGGAGGATCTAGAATGTGAGTTTTGTATACTGTGAAACCTGCCAGTTGAGCGTTCTTGTTTTATTTCATGATTGATATTCACATTAAGACTCGGATCGAATGTGTTTTTTTTCACATTATACACCAGAGAGTTATTCCACTTTATCAATGAGTTCATAGGGACAGCGAATAGAATTAACAAATCTATGGTTATTTAGACTTATTAGTTATATGTATTATGTAGACTGTCATGGAATCGAATCTCGAGAGCAGAATTGTGAATGCACACTTTCACTAAGAACTCCCATACTAGGACGAAACAGACGTCCAGTGCTTTCAGATGTTCAATGTTGGTCTAACTTATACTGATTCATGGGTTCATTTTGCTTGTCTTATTATTAGTTATTTGACTGAATTTCCCAATATTCTTTTCTCTAGTTATATCATAAATATCGATGATGAAGTGAATATTCCACTTTAAAATTGTATTGAATATCAGACTGTATTTAAAATGAAACGTGAAGTTTTCTAAAATAAAATTGATTAATCTACAATGATTCTAGAAGTTTCCAGTTTCCCCTTGATGATGTAATTAGACTATTCACTGTTGGATATAAGTACACTCTTTGTAGATGTAACGATACTATTGCAGTGAAAAGGAACGGATGTATTGGAACACACAAATTACAGAACATCTCGGTTAAATCTGATAATCATACAGTAAATAGTTCATTTGCAAAATGTCAGTCGATCGTCTCAGACTTGACTGTTCCTTCATTTGAATACCAAATGCTTTCTGTTCTCTTTCTTCTTCCTTCGATCTTCCTAACCTTCTGTCACCAGATATTTCACTCTCCATTGATCATACATACTACTAATATCTGATGATATCAGTAGCACACATTACAAAACCATAATGGATTCACCAATGAATTTGGACTCAACAAGTTGAAATTATAGTGTCGAATACATGAACTATGATATTTAGGTCTTATTATCATGCATAGTTTACTAGCTGCCAAGGTAACGGAATAAGAGATTACAGTTGACAAGACAATTATTCTTTATCAATCTATTCAATGAATTCATCTATCATCACCTTTATATCCATAATCAAGAAATATGTATCTAATCATAAACAAACTGACAAATTTTCATTTGAGTATTTTGACATATTCATGAATAATTTAAATTTCCGCCTGTCAATATTCAGTGATTCAGTTGAATAAAACATTTCAAAGTTGGGAAAATGAAAAAGAAGAAAAAGAAAGCAAACGATCACACAGTAAACTCTGAGAACCATACAGTAAATAGTTCAATTGAAAAATGTCAATCAATCATCTTAAACTTCATTGTTATTTCGCTTCTACACCAAACATTCCCTGTTCTCCTTCTCTGCTCCTCGATCTTCTTAATCTTCTACCGTCAGGCATACCACTTTCAAATGATAAACATTTAACCATCGTCTGTATTGAGTTTCTAGAATCGTGCAAGCATGTAGTTTGCGAATGTTATCAGAAGTTGTGATCTTCAGTTGTCTCATTGTTGTTTCAGCTTTTATAGTTTACAAATACTTTCAGAGCATAGTCTACACTACCTCTCTGTATTTGATGGACTAAACAGTATTTCAGATGTATCTGTTTCATAATAATGAATAGTGATCTAGTGTGTGATTTGAATCACAAACAGGAAACTTGCGGATAATGAGTATTGCATGTACAAACTGATTGTCTATGTACGGTAAATGTTCATCATCATAACATATAAGTGGTCGGTGGAAAATTCACTCTGGAGAACTACCATAACCATCATCAATAAGTTTCAATTATTTATAAACTATTGTCTACGCAAGATACTGAACATGCGTTGGTTGTATATCATAAGCAAAAGCCTACTATGAGTGAGAACGAACCAACTTCCGGCTGAATATAAAATTATAAAAACATGATTGGAGTGAATAGGACACACGTTGCTGAAATCATCGAACTGCATCACGAAGCAAGCCTTATTTGGAATCCTGAATGAAAATAGAAAAGAGGGAGAATAACGAACACACTGTATCGAGAATTAGTAACAAGCATGAAATGGTGACCAACAACTGGAAAGAACTTGAAAGGATTGTCTGGGACAGAGTTGGGTGGATAATGCTGGTGGGCTACTTATGTTCTTCCATAAGGAAGGTAATAGGCGTAAGTAAGTAATGAGATGCATTTAGTTCCTCAAACACCTTCAAACCTCCAATTAAGCTATAGAATTCAATCCTCTTATTATTCAGAAGCAACTTATGGATGGATATTATAATGAATATCATGTATTTATAGGACGAATATATGTTTCCATACAGAACAGAAGAGGTGTATGTTATATCCCGATGAGAAGTAAAAATACTAATTCTTTACAACTATTTATGGACTAATACTATACATATATATTTCTGATTGCGTATTTGTTAAGTAACTACACTTTTCATATTCATGTTATGTGGTTCATTTTGACTTAAGAACTATTATTATACCATTTACCATTCTTGAGTTATGCCCAGTCTATCAAATACTGTCTCCCACATTCACAGTCCCTATTGACTTCATCTTTTACTAATGCTGTTTTCTATTTTATAGTGCGATGTGGTCTTTTTGATTTGTATATAAACCCAGTATGTCTGAAATACAGGATTCATATCGTGGAGGCTGAGATTTGTGATTTAGACTCAAGAGGTAGGCAGAGCTAGTCAGGAAGAAGAAGAACTGATAAATACTCTAAACTGCTCGTACGGCTTTATGTGTCATTAGTTTGATCGAAAAATGACTGTTCTCTAATTGACGGTATCATTACGTCATACATATTGATAGATTTACAAACCCATATGCTATTACAGTATACTACACAGAAATATGATTATGTAGACCATACATTTCTCCCATTCATTTAATAGCTAGTTCATTCTATCTGCCTTCTTCTAAATGTATCTAATACAACAACTAACTTTGTTTGTTTTTAGTCTGAAATCAGTACTGTTTTCCCTCTGTGCTATCCACCTTTCCCTCCATGGTAATTCTCAATGATCTTGTCATTGTGGTAATCAGAAATGAAAAGTCTTGATAACAATTAAAAAGGGAAATTATATTGAGACAATTATGATTATTGTGATTGAACTAGTTCATAGTCGCAATTACGAGGGTTTAGACTAGAAATAGAATCTAACACATTCACTTCACTCTATCTAGGTATGTTTATAGTTTATTGTTATTGTTCACAAAAACACTTAAATTCAGTAACCTAAGCATCAATGGTTAATACATGATTTACCAAACTACTGAGTTCAGATAGCCATTAGGTTGAGTTCGAGTCTGAATATGAATATCAACGACCGTTGACAAGTAAATTTAGTAACAGAATCTTAAGTCGGACAACATTCTGGTCTTAGATTCTGTTATTTGCAACAGTTTATCTATTCTATGGAATTTGTGAAAATAGCGATTTCGATGCAGTCCATACATGATACATACATATACTAATAGGGACTGATCAGTTGCAATCCTGAGTACCATTAAAACTCTTTAAGTTAAAGATATGAAAATATTCATTGTCGTGAAAATGGTTACAAACATCGTTCATATCAAAAGGGATTTTGGGAATTTTATAGTAATTTAAATATATTTTAGGTCACCAGTCAATTGAAGCTAAACCACTACCGAAAACTTCGAAGCACTGGACAGTCGTTATGTTCTAATATGAAACTACTCAATAGTGCGTATCCACGATAACGCTTCGCGAGATTTCAACACAAGACCTATGAGTTTCGTGTGCGATCGCTTATCCGCATCCAACTCTGTTAATGTCTAACTTCAACTCATCCATGAAATTGAGCGACGAACATAATTCATTACTAAAATACTTTATAAAACCAATCAGTTAAACTCTACCCATAGTGTAGTGATGTTTTAAGAATATATCGGTTTTTTGTATATCTCTATTGTGAGAACGGCACACGTGTGAATTCGAGGAACCTCTAAGAAGTTCACAAAGATTCGAAGGCTCTCGTGTTCGAGTACCCGAGTTGTTTGTGGTATGTGCAGAATATAAGTTCTGGATATAACATTTATCAGTGATGGGTATGTTTGATCCACCCCATAGATCATTTTCATTAATAATTTTCAAGTATATTATTCATTCAATTATGTAATCTGTATGTTGTTTTTGCTAACAGAAAGCCTTGGTACTCAACCTTGTGCCAACTGTTACCTGTCAACAAAGTGAACTATACGGACTGTTTCATGGCAAAACTGTAAAACAATCAACTCATTTCGATGAGTAATCAATTTTATCTCTACGTAAAATACATGGATGTCACATTTGTCGTTTCCGATGACAACACTGAATTAGAACATATTTTACCCTCCTTCTACACAAGCCACCCTTTCTTAGACTTCACGTTATAAAGTGAGGGAGATCAGTCAATCTTTTTTCTCGATGTGCGTCTGATGAAAACGTGTAACGTTTCTTTAAAAAGATCAATATATCCATAGAAAAAAGATATGGAATGGAAGCTGTCCAACATCTACAGCTGGAGTTATCCAGCTTTATAGTCCATGACGTAACCACCTAGATATTCACACGTCATATGGATTTAAGAATGACTATTTCCAACCACATAATATTTCATTGTAATCCTTTTGATATCTACATGCTCAAAACTTTAGTCTTATTTACTCTACGCTAAAGATTGGGTAAACACATCATTGGATAATGCTCAATTATTCTGTATAAATTTGAATTAAGGTAAGACAAACATCGTTTGATTAACTAAGAGAACTTTAGATGAGTTGATGTGTTACATTTCCATTATTCGCTCCGTATTATTTTACATTCTTTGCACCCGGACAATTCTAAAACTTCTCAAATGAGACAAAGTCACTACAGTTTATTCTTCTTTACAAGCTAAATACTTATATAGGCAGAGATGGATAGTGGCTAGTAGAGGAATCCAGTTTGACACGTGTTTCATCCTATTTGCAACTCGTTAGTTGGGTATAACATCATCTCCGAATTGATGTTCACTATGGGATTCGAACCTTGTATCGTTTGTGTTATCCACTTAGCTCCTGTGTTCTGAAAGCCACATGCTTGTGCAAGGGGAATTTGTTTAAATTCACTTGGCAATATTTTACCTCAATCTTCTCGTTGTTGTTAAGGACTGCAATTTATCAATATCTTATTAACATATGTGCATCCTATACGGATTGCATCGATATCACTTTAATTCACAAGCATTCTGTACATAGATAGTAAGTTACTAGTAATGAAAACCAGGACACAGGTTTCGTCCTATTTAAGACTCATCAACTAGATAGATCTACATTCCTATGTTCATCTATCACTTCACTACTCAAACCAATACCACACAACCACCCAACTACTAAATCTCTCATCCATAGAAACATTCAATTAAAAACTACCTTCTTGTTTCTCTTTATTAGATATTTCTTGAAAATCACCTTCACTTTTTTCCATTTCTCTCTCTATTCAAAAATTAAAAGAAGGATTTTAAAAGAAAAACAACATTGATCATATTGATTGATTTTTCTCTATTTTTTTCTCTTTTTTTTCTTTATTTTCACTATCGATAAGAAAATTAATATCTACACGTTATACGAAGATAATTGATCTAAATTTGTTTCTCTTAGAGATAAGCTAACCAATGTGGTGTTATATCCCGATGAAGATTAAATTACAGGTAACTTCCGATGACTATTAATGGACTAATATTCTATATTTATATTCCCCTTGTTATAAGCTTTATTTTGACTTATACTATATTATTGTACGACTTACGGTTCTTAAGCTATACTCAGTCTATTAATTACTGTCCCCCTCGTTCACAGCCACTTTTTGGCATATTTGTGTACACATTGTTATTTTCTATTTTATGGTACGTTGCGGTCTGTCTGATTGATATATAAACCGAGTATGTCTGAAATAAACGATTCGATTCATGTTGCGGAAGCTGGTATTGTGTTTTGGACTCACATAAACGGGCTAGAAGGACCTAGGACCAATAAGGCGCTAGACTGCCCACACTAGTTGATCGTCATTGGTTGGCCGAGTGTGAAGATTCGTATAAGTCGTATTCTGATCGGTAGATAATTCGTGCGATAGAAAAGTCAGACGTCAATGTCATAACAGTTTTCATTATTTTTCTCTCTTTTTTATGTTTTCTTTCTTTTCCTCAATAGATATCCTCCAAAGAAGTAGATTATCACGAGAGACAAAACTTTAGAAGATCTAATTTTATTTTTTATTCTATGCATTATGACATCTAACTCCACCTGTAGCTTTTCTACAATTACCGATTGTCCTATGCATAGGTAATGGAGGAGTGTTGGGCATGAGATTAGCGACTACATCCAGTACAATACTTACTCGATTAGAAAAAAAAAGCGCTAACCAAAAAACAGAATTCAATTGTGATATCTATCAATAGATTATTATGATTATTAATGAATAGACTTCCCCAATGTGAGTGAAAGTGATAGAGAACTAACGTGATGATCAGTTCTAGTCTTGAAGTGAAATATTGCTGTAATCAATATATACTTTCAAGTTGATTCAGTTGAAGTAACAAAACTCCGTTGAGGTAATTGAAAGGTGAATTATGGAAACCGTCTAGCAATTAACGTTACTGAGTTTTCGAAATTCATTCTCGTATTTGACCAATTTAACGCACTTATTCAACAACGTGATTTAAGTCGATGATTGTATACGAGGATTAGTGACATATATATATCTTAATGGCCATCAGAACCGAAGAAGAAACTTGCTTCAGATGTGGAGTCAGCATAAAGCTACTAAACTGTATTCATAGCAATTCATTTATCAAACTATAGATAATCTGTTAGATATATCAGAAGGGTTTTTGTACATAACATAGTATTTTCAATAGTTGAGATGATGAGTCAGTTGAAGCTAGACCACCATGGGAAACATCGAGGCATTGGATGGCCGTTTCGTTCTAATGTGGGACTCCTCAACAGTGCGCATCACCATCATTATCATTACACCATGCATTCTCTGTCTTACTTCTCTTCTCTTCGAACATTCTTAGCCTTCTGCCAGTAGGCTTTTCACTTTCGATTGATGATACACACTACTTGTATCTCTCTATATCAGTAGCACACAACATTTAAGTAATTATATGAATAGTAGTACATCTAAGATTCAGAAAAACGAGAATACTCCAAAAGGGACTGATATATTATCACTGAAAGGAAGAGGAATTTGGATATATCTGAAAAGCACTTTGGTTTGTACATCTTATTACATAATAATCAAATTGAGACAATCTGATCAATCTTGAATGTCAACAAAGAGAGATATAAACAACTTCTTATTACATAAATAAACATTTAATTAGTGTTATTTATCTAACCTAAGAAATATATAATGCATAACTGAATGGTTTCATATATCTGTAGTATTATGGTCTACTTCGATATTAGTACTGCTCTAGTAATAGACCTCATCCTAAAATTGTAGAACTGATAAGATGTAACTGTCTAATCTATAAGACGTCACGTGGAAGTCATATCATCATCTATCTTGATTCATTGTGTTGTAACAACCTTCAATATATGGCGAAGAACACAGTTAGTTTAGAGATAGAACAGTATATTTAATATGGATAAAAATAATGTTACATAAGTCCACGCCTGCAAGATCGAGCCATGCCATTCGATCGACTCGAATTAACTGAATTAATCTTCCAGCTTTTTTAATCGTTTGGTCTTTCTCCGCGTCAAATATTGAATATCTATTCTCCCGATTGTCTCGTGTTCAGCCTTGAGGATTTCGTGGTTAGGGCTCAATGCCACAACGCGATATCGATCACTACACGTTTTAAAAATTAGACGATAAATGTTCGATGAGTTTATTCATAGTTGGTGCAAAATCTTCTCTATAATTAAAAAAAAACAATTTCATTCATTTATCTGCGGTGTATTTGTCGGTGTTTGACAGTCATATGAATGCATGATCATAAAGCGACATTCCTTACTGTACTCCAGATAAATATCACATTCACTACACAAAAACGAACATCAAATAACCTGATTATTTAGATATGGTCTGGTGATAAACAACGTAAAAGTATGATTATTGACATTTCTACAAACAACAAACCAGGTCAACACACAGACATTTGGAAATCACACTCTCAGATTATGTGCACCTTTATTTTCACTAGTGTTACTTTTAGAAAAATCATTTTGATGCAACTGTGCATAGTAGATAAGAAGAAATGACATAGATACCATGACTATGTTATATTTACACACAAAATCGTGCGTTAAAGTAATCGATTACTAATTATGAATTATTGCTAAACACATTTAGGTAAAGCATGTCAAGCCAGAGCGGATCAATATCAGTTCATGTTCTCATTACATAAGAAATTATGGAGTAACAATGAGTTCATATACCACAAGAATTGGTCAATAATATACATATGATCTTAGTAAATTTAATGGTCACTTTGAATCATCGAATCAGAATAAAACAATGAAGCATTTTAAAGTCTATAAAAGCTTGACAACATTCAATAAAATTTGATTCACTACATTGAACGAAATGATGAGGTGAGGGTTGATCAAACATACGAAGTAAATCAGCCAGTCATATGAACACAAATAACATTGATTCGTTAACATGGATCATTTTACATACAAATTTCCGTGCAATCGGTTGAGAGGGTTTTATTTGGTCTTGAAATTGTTTTCCGAATTCTACGACTGTCAAGAAATCTGTAAACAGCCGGATTGGAAGAACTAAACACAAGTGATTTTTGTGAATGATTCATTTCGACATGTAAGTAATCAGTCAGATTCTAATAGACATTACTCACAAAGAATAAGTCTCAATCAGACTCAACCAGTTGTGAATGGCAGATTTGTTGAATTCTCGTTTTACCACGTGAGTGGATCACATTTTCTAATGGAGCTATTCATCCACATATTTACATCATTTTATTCTGTTAAAGTATAGTTTACTTGAATCATTATGTAACAAATGATCATTATATAAATATCACTGTAACATGTCCTACGCATTTCCTTAATCAAGGTCATATCATACATTGATAAACAATAATTAGACAAAATATCACTATGGAAAAATCAATCTTTTATTCATTATATTCAGAAATTAGCTTAAATGTTATGAATTAGACTAATTGAAGTAATCAAATTCATTAATTGAGTATTATAAATAAGAAACAAAAACGGGTATCCTGGATTCCATCATTAGTTACTATCCATCTTTACTTATAATCCTTGTGACTTAAGATAATATCGAAACAATCCATATAGGATGTATATATTATCAATAAGAGATTGATTAATTACAGTCTCAAAAACAACACCATGTGAATTTATATTTTCATAGTGTTTGTTAATTCAATGGAATATTTCTTCTTCTAATAAAAGAAAAGAAAAAGAACCAACAAAAAAATAATCGATCTAGATATTGTAATTGATGAAAGAATGATAAACAGTAAGTTTAATTATATAAATATGTTGATCGATAATAAGTAGTATTTATGTAAATGACTTCATAAACTTATTATTAATTATTTACGTAGGTCTCTTACTCCTTGTGAAGGAGCATAGGACACTCACCAACATTCTCCATCCAACTTTGGCATGGACAATCCTTTCCAGCTCTTTCCAGTTGTTATTCATATATGCTTCAATATCCCGACGTAATGTGTTATTTGACCTTCTTCCTTTTCCATTTCCCTTCAGGATTCCAAGTTAAGACTTGCCTAGTGATGCAGGTTGATCAACTTACTATGGTGAATAATATAGAATAAAATAAAGAAATGGTCATAAATGATCAAACTTATTGATTTTTGTTCTACATTATTTTGATAGACATAAACTATCTTGTTGATAGTTTATATAATTGTTATAGTTTATGATTGAATATTGTTTGTGACTTTTGCCCTGTTCATTATCATGTGATAAGATAATCAATTAGAATGTCGACTTAATATGACTTTGGCACTAACTTGTTAACGAACAAACATTTTGTTGTATGTAAAAAACTTTTTAATTGAATGTCACTGGTGAATTGTTTCGATTTGATTGGTTAGAATCACAGTGACACAAACTCTTTTGATTGGATGTCAACATTTACACTTTTACATTTGAATTTTATTTCAATAAAAATTCTATTAGACGATTTCATCATTGATCTTAAATGAAACGAAGTCACATCCATTCTGTTTGACCACTATATTATACCACTGTCTATTAATAGGCGTTGGGATAATAAGAAGAAATAAATTATTTAACGATCATGTAGAAGTGGAACTGATTGTGTCCAGGTATGTAGATTAAGGTAGCCAAATATTGTAATAATAAAGATGCAATGCATTCCGTCAAAAGTGTACTGTAGAACATTCAGAACGATTTCTTGAACCAGACACAGATTTGTAGTTACAACAGTGATTATTGTATCTGATAACTAATAAATTTGTTAATTCACAAAGGAAGGAATAATTTCCATCTTCATATTTCAATTTATTATTGACATATATATCATTTGAGCTTGTATGAATTGTCATCTGAGTTGAAGTATACAAGTAAATCACTGTGATTAGATAATGTCAAGGGTGAATGTGCAAATATGTTTTCTCTTGATACTGTAGAGTTCTGTTGTTTTACTTTAGAAGGGTTTTCACTGGAATCGAAATGGCGTTTCCTCGAGCACTACAGTCTGTAATCGAACAAAACATTGTTGTCTCATTTCATGAATGAATCAACATCAAAATTAATTTCAATGATACATTGTACACTTTGTGCCGTTGATCAGTACCC
The DNA here is from genome assembly GCA_944470205.2 of Schistosoma margrebowiei. NCBI lineage: Eukaryota > Metazoa > Platyhelminthes > Trematoda > Strigeidida > Schistosomatidae > Schistosoma > Schistosoma margrebowiei. Next base: position 169,556 of record OX104028.1, read on the forward strand.
AATTATGAGAAGAAAACTGATCTGCTTAGGATAATTAAGATTGAGATTAAAATTTATTTGTTAGTCTCTATTTATAACTTCATGTGTATTTTTCACATTGTTACTAGCAAATGTGTTGTATCTACTCAAATTGGTCGTAAAGTTTGTAGGTTCCTGCATATTAGAGTAAAGCCTGATGAGGATCTAATCTAAAACAATACTGTTCGCTTATATATGTTGTTCTGAATACAATTAAGCCTGTGAGGTTGTTGTTGTTGTCATTACTGATTTCTTTACTACTTATACAAATATCAGTAGTTTCAAACAAAACATCAAAACACCATCTTCTAATACATCGTTCAATTCATACGAATGTTCAGATTAACTCAACTTTACTATTGAGGTGTCGTGTTCAATTTCAGATTTCGGATGATTTTGAAGAGAATCACTACACAATCTTTCAGAATTCTAAATTAATCATCACCATCATCATCATGCACCGCATCAGGAGTAGTGTGGCGAGTTATCAATCCATATTTATTGCATGATTAGTTGAAAATCATTGTGCGATGGATGAAAGATGGTTTTGGTTACAATCAAGATAAATACTTGTACCTTTTTGATGATGAAAGATATCACGAAACAATATAATATTATCTCACTAATAAACATTAACTTCAGTATGATCAATTGCAGTAACTTATATATAGTAACACAGAATTAGTGTAACAGGAAGTCACCTTTGAATGAATGTCAATTGACGTTGATTTTAGCAAATTGATGAAAGATGAATACAGTTCAGAATAGAAATATCTGAAGTAAACTATTGATAAACAATCAAAACCATTACAATTTGGATACAATACACTAAGTCAATGTGTTTGTTAGTAACCTCAACGACATATTGTTATATTCGATAGACTGATGTATATTTCAACAAAACTGATATTATCTATTGAACAAACTGGTTTTTCTATGAAATATATTGTGAAGAGGTAAAATGGCGATTATTTCTATTGTAACCTACCAATTCATAAAAAACTGCAAATGATTTCTATCAGGAACTGATTCTTTTCATCATTTACATCTGAACGCTTGAGTATACAATGATGTTTGCCAGATTTCTTTTTCACCAAGAATCATGAAAGCTGGGTTTTTTTTCTTGGAATCGAATATTTAAACCTTATTCTCACTTCATACTGCCTAAGTACTCAGGTTTAATATCTTAGATAATAAATTATCATTTAAAGAGAATCAAACGGACACTATTACTTCAATTCTGATACAATTGAGTAGTATAGAAACGACATTTCATTAGTGGCAGTAAAATATTCAACTCCCTTTTTATAAGAAACATGGACAAAAACATTCATTAGTTTAGTTCATTGAAAAATCTTAATATACAAATATGTCAAAGAATGAAAACCATGTCGAAACATACCGAAACATAACTCACATATATGACATATTTTGAAGGTAGGTATGTTTTTATTACTTATTGAAGTCACTTGGTAACTATTCTGTATTACTTACTTACTTACTTACTTACTTACTTACTTACTTACTTACTTACTTACTTACTTACTTACTTACTTACGCCTTTTACTGCAAATGGAGCATAGACCGACGACCAGCATTCTCTAACCCACTCTGTCTTGAGCCTTCTTTTCAGATTCCATCCAATTCTTGTTCACTTTTCTCATGTCCATCTCTATTTCCCGGCATAATGTGTTCTTTGGTCTTCCTCTTTTCCTTTGGCCTTGAGGATTCCATATGAGGGCTTGTCTTGTGACGCAGTAGGGTGCTTTCCTCAATATGTGTCCTATCCACTTCCAGCGCTTCTTCCTGATTTCTTCCTCCACTGGGATGTGGTTTGTTCATTCCCACAGCTGATTGTTGCTAATAGTGTCCGACCAACGACAATTTTAAATAAACACCTGTATCTTCTGGATGATGGCTTTCGTAGTTCTCCAGGTTTCCACCTTATACAGTAGAACTGTCTTGACATTTGTATTGAGAATCCTGACCTTGGTGTTGGTTGACAGTTGCTTTGAGAGTGATCAATTTCAGTCCTAAAACATCAATGAAAATATTTACGTAAACATTACCAAGTGAATTTAAACTTCACACCATTGCACAAGCAGATGGCTATCAGGAAACAGTAGCTAAGTGGATGACGCGATGACGTTTGAAGTGAACAGTATTGAGTTCGAATCTTAGAGTGAACATCAACTCTCAGATACAGGTACATCCAGCTGATGAATCCCGAATAGGACGAAACGCGCATCCTGGATTCCACTGCTAGCCACTATCCATCATTGTTTATTTAATACTGAATATAATATGTATATATCACTTAATTTCTATAGATAAGCCTGAAATAGAAATAATAAATAGCGATAGATTATAAAAAATGGATCATTTCAAAAGGAATCGAACTAAGCAATTCAGATTACATCATAATGAGTGGATTTCTTATTAAAACTATAAAAAACAAATTCTTTTCTAATTGTATTCATTCAATGAATTCTGCATTATCTTATGTACAATAATAAATCAGATGAGAGAACATAATCATCTTCTTAAAATTAGGGAAGAGTAATCGAACAATGCAATCAAGGGTCAATGAACATGTGCCTAGATGGCTTCAAAATCAATGTGTGCCAAATGATCCGATCAATGTACGAGGTGGAAAACCAAGTTCATCGATAGCGAAACATATAATTGAATAAAACAAGAACAAATAACGGTGCAGAATAGTATGAATTCATATTATTTCGACGTTTCTCGTCAGTTGCTTACCAACCAAAACTGTGATAGAATTTTTACATTGAGATATAGTGAAAACAATTGACATAGATGAGTGTAAATAACTGGGTTACAATAATAATTATAAATATATATATGCTAGAACAGGTCAGAGGTCAAAAGGAATTAATTCGGGTTGGGTGGTGTAATAATGGAATTGAATAATGAGAAGATGGATTACGTAATAATAATAAAATAGAATTTGAAAAGTTAAGATAATTTAAGAGGATCAGGTGGCGGAAATGTGTGAATGATAATGTGGTTTAAGAATTATGTAATAGGGGAGGAGTATAAATATTTTAAAATAAATAAATAAATAAAAAGGGGTTACCAGGGTAGTGATAAGTTAATTAAAGTCTCTTTTTGGATGCATACGTCGTGTTTAAGTTTTTTTATCATGATGGCTTCAGCAAAACAGAGGGTGGTCGTACTTCTTTGTCTATTGATAATTTTGAAAGCATGTGGAATCTCGATGGTGTGCACGGTGTCAATTAGATGTCGAGCTATTCCGCTGTTGAAGGCCTTATTCCCTCGCAGCCTCAAGTTCTTCGGAACATGCTCAGAAATGCGAAAATGCGCTCTTCTCTCAGTTCTTCCAATGTATGTGCTTTGGCACGTACATGTAAATTGGTAGATGCAGTTGGAGCTACTAAGGAAAGAGGGCTTGTTAATTTTGGTTTGTTGAAGTGAGCAGTTCGTTTGCCATACTGTCATAAGTTTTGCTGCTGGGTAGGTGACGTTCAACGCAGAGTTTATTCTGTGATTAATTATTCCAGCAATTTCATCACCTTTGAAACGTAAGAAGCAGGTTTACTTTCTACTCCATCGTATTTTGTACGAGGATTGCTTTTTGCATATTTCAGGATAAATTTCAATGGGTATTCATTATCACGTAGAACATTAGTAATCAGAATAATTTCATCATCAAGGTATTCTTTTGAACAGATTTTTCGAGCGCGGTCAAAAAAGGTTCGTACAAAACCCTTTTTGTAACTCATTGGGCAGAAACTGTGGTAATTGAGATATATACCACTTCAGGTATTTTTATGGTGAATATGTAATTTACCATCAGATGTTCGTCGTATCCCAACATCAAGAAAATGGAATTTGTCTTCGGCTTCTTGTTCCATAGTAAACTCAATGTCCTTGTGTGATTTATTAAATAGATCGAGTAGCTTAATGGCGTGTTCGAGATTGTTGCAGACGAGGGATGTGTCATCAATATATCTGCAATACAGCTTAGTACCATCGATTGCGTGCTTAAGCATTTTTTGTTCAAGGTTTCCCATAAATATATTGGCAAGAATTGGGCACAATGGGCTACCCATGGCAACTCCATCGATTTGGCGGTAAAGGACATTATTGAATTGAAATTGTATGCTTTTTGTACAAAAAAAGAGGAGCTGTTTAAAATCATGAATTGGTAGAGGTAGAAGTTCAGAATAACCACATATGATCTCTGTCGTTTCTTCCAATGAGTTGTTTGTGAGGAGCGATGAGACGTCAAATGAAACCATAAATTTATCAGAAGCATTTATGTTGTCGAGCTTTTGTGAGAATTATAAATTGTCTTTTAGACTGTAAGGTGTTAGTTTCTTTCGGATTGGTTCTAGGCACTTTGTCAGCCAGCGGGCGAGTTCATGGAAGGTGAATTAGCCATGGATAATATCGGTCTAATCGGGATATTGGGCTTGTGATTTTCGGGTAGGCCGTACAAGTACGGTAATTGTGATCCTTTAAGTTTGAGTTAATTGTATGTATGATTATCAATTAGATTTTTCTTTAAGCGATCTCTCAATTTATTTACAAGTCGCTTCTCTGTCCTCTCTGTTAGATCTTTCTGGGTATTATCGATGATAAATCTAGTGGAATCATTTAAAGTAGACATTATTTTGCTAATGTATTCATCTCTGTTAATAACGACTACACCGGAGCCTTTATCTGGACGAAGTAGCAATATTGTTTCATCTTTCACAAGTTTTTTTCAAGGCTAGTTGGTGATCTTTAGTCAACACTTTCGATTGTGGAGTTGGCGTCGTTATGTACTGGTTTGTAATGTCAACTAGTTTCGATCTCAACCAACTATGTTTTTCATCGTTCATGGGTTTCAGCTCTGACAACTGTTGATATAAATACTCAAACTGGGTTTCAGTGTCTATTCTGTTGCATTTTTTCGGAATGTGAAATTTAAATCCAAGAGAGAGTGCTTCAGTTTCAATTCGAGTTAGTATTTTTACTGCATAAATTCTGGACGTATTTTTCTGGGTTCGTAGAAAAGACGTAATGTTTTTGTTCTTTCACAAGTGTTTTGGTTAATTGTCTTTAGAAATTTATGACTAGTTTTGGACTGAACATCGTGAATGAAATTCATCCAATGAATCTACATACAATGTTTAAATCAATAATAATTTTGTCATAACCGAGTGATTCTGTTTTAATTGAGACAGGGCACAAAATGAACAATAATTCAGCATTTCGAATGTTGTATTGAAATTGTGAAGGATGAATTCTTAAGTTTATTGAAGCTTTGGCTATTCGTAAATTTAAACCCCCATTATGTGTACATAAACAATTTGTTTTAACCTTGAATTTACCTTGGTAACCCTTAAGTCATTCTATGGCCTAGGATAGCGCGACAATTTCTTGTTGTTCCTCCCTCCCTCCTTTGTTATTTTGCTTAAACTTTCATTGAATTGACCTTTATTAATTTTCATATAAAAATGCCTTGACAAGTGTATGTGTGTGACCAGATTGTTCGAAATGTATAGCGCAAATACATCACCAATGTTTTTAGATCAACTCCGTCTTCTCATTGTTCTATCTAAATCATATAAATGAAGATCAATTAGTATTTCATAAAATGAAACGTGTATTAGCAACTAACTTTCAAATAATCAATAATTTATGGACAGTATTTGAATTGTCTTATGTCTTAACTAATACTACTGTATTGTTTATAAGTAACATGATATATACACAAAAGAATTTTTGCAGTATAACGTTATGGAGATTGTTGAGCTTTGATTGACATCATGAAATGATTGATGTGAGATTATTATGGTGTAGCGATTTCATGGATTGGTTGATATTAGACATTAATGCCATCTGATGCCAGCTTAGTGGTCTAAAGTTTGAGCATTCGTACACGAGACCGATAGTTTCTGGGTTTGAATCCCGTGTGAGGAATCGTGGATGCGAACTTCTGAGGAGTTCCATACTAGGATAAAATGGCCAACCAGTGCTTTCAGGTTTTCATTGATGGTCTAACATTGATCGATTCATGATCTCAATCATAAACATAATTTTGATTTAGATTGTTTCTATTTGATACTTAAATGTTGTAGGATTTCATATATCATCGAGCTAAATTTATCATACATTTGTTGGAAAGTACTTTTTATATTTGGATACTTTTACTACATTGATGATTTGTTTATATAAAGTTTATATTAAAAAACTCAATAAGAGACAATGTGGTTGCTGGCAATATACAACGAAAAGAATGCACATTATTCAGATGTTCATTCAGTGAACTGCTAACATTTAACTGGCGATCACTCAATATTTATCGCCCGGACCGACCAAGAAGAAAGAAACGGAAACTTGTTGAAATACTTTACTCTGAGTATTCTATATTGCACCAAAAATATAATATTGAATAAAGCTAATAATAATAATCATAAGGAGAATACATAATAATAACCAATTGTAAATGTTCATTGATACAGTTGACCTAATTCATATTTATACGTTGAATGTCGATAGATATTTGTTGAGTCAGTCAGTCAGTCAGACGACGTAAGTTTGTTCATTTACACTTCATGAAACGGATATTTCAAATGCTTGTCAAAAATGGTTACATTCATAATGTCTAGATATAGTTCAGGTTTCATATTACGGCGGTTAACAATCTTCACACATCACTGATGAAACACACACCAGTTTTGATTACGACCAAAGAAAATTAATTTTAAAATACAGAACTACAAATAAATCACAAGTGAAAACAATAAACCGTGTTTCAATGGACTTTTCAAATGAACCGAATTGACATCTAACCCTTTTTCTAATTCTCATTAAGAAGAATGGCCATTTACAAAATAAACGTTCACTAAATATGAAGTGTCTATTTCGGTTAAATTTATTACTACATTCATATACTGTCAAAGTCAGTTCATTCAATGATGGTCTACGGTTGGTTCACCTGAATTATACACATTGCAATCAGTCATTTATCATGATGAATTATTGATATGTTGATTTAATTCTCCGATTAACAGACCATGTGTTACTCAAAACACTTATGCACACACTTTGATGATAGTTTGTTCATTAATTTGGTATTCAACATTTGACTACCGACCTCATTCAGTAATCACTATTATCAAATAGTCAAACCGGTTTTCAGTTGCTTTTTTCCAAAAAAACTTTCTTCAAATGTGATACATTTAATTAATCGTGTCAAGATAACTAAAGATTTCAATTCAAGGTCTACTTGATCGGTAAACAAACATTTCTGCCAATACACATTCACTAACAGTAAGATTTCATGGTAGTGACATTGAGTTGGTGTATTTTTCTTGAAAAGTCTAAAAAAATGTTTTAAGACTCACATTACACAAAAAGAATTATTCATTCTTATTAAATATCAAATGTAAAAAATGAAAATTCTGACATCCAATCACAGCACTAGATGCTATTTCGATTTGAACTAAAGCAGATTACAAAGATGAACAGTTTACGACGAAGTACAACATTAAATAAAGGTGACAAAATGTCTTTTCATTATCACTTGAGCACACACACTTACAAAACAAGTACACCAATCACCGATCGGTAAATTTTTCTTTCACAACCTACAATTTTTTAGAAATGGGTGGTAGGGAATCTTAATTGCCGTGGGCTTAATGTCAACCATGAGAGCCAATTGAACTAGCTGTACATGCGAATTTTAATTAAATTAACATTTTCCAATTTCATTCATTCATCTCTGTCAAGATGATTTTCATGATCATTTAAAAATCTTCAAGTTGAATTCATAAGTCAAAACCTGCACGTACTCAACTGCCATTTTGTTTTGATATGTGATTCCTCACCAATGAGCAGCTAGGATCCTTCACATGGGAATCGGATTCAGGGCCTACGATCTTACGTGTGATCATTTAAACTCTAGGCCACTAACTCGGAATCCAATGATGTTATTGTCTGACATTAACCAATTCACAATATTGCACAACATTTATGCAGTGCTACTAGACTTCCAGTAGTAATCTGTTCAAGATTAGTTGTTGATTTAAAACTCTACTATCTACACAAATCCTCCACAATAATCAAAATCAAGTTTCATCAAATTAGACTGTGTTAGCAAATTATTGAATTTAATATAAGTAATATGAATCATTTATGGGATTAATGTGCAGTTTGTTCGAGGATTACACATGCTCACATGATATATTTATAAATGAGTATTGTTACTCTTAAAATATCAACACACAAGGATAAGATCTCCACAAAACCTCCTTCATTCAATAAATTGTTTATCAGTAATTCATAAATCCCTTGAATTCACTGTGATCATTTCTAATGAAGATTGAAGTTGATCTAACTTCAGTTGTAAATTGTAACCACTTGATAAATTAACTTGTGTACAAACAAAGATGGATGGTGGCTAGCAGTGGGATCCACGATGTGCATTTCATCCTATTTGAGATTCGTCAGCTGGATGTTCACTGGTGGACTCAAAACCAATACCGCTCGCTTCACACGCCATCGGGGTCCTGATAGTGACTTGCTTCTGCAAGATTTGAGCGAACAATTGTTTTCAATATCTTCACCATCAGGCTCTACCGATAAAAGTCCATAATATTTTAAAACAATGAATCCCTTTGATAAATTTCGATTATGTAATAAGAAGACGAAGATGATCAGAATTATTTGATGATAGAATTGCACAATACATTTTGAACAATCTGGTCACACCTAATATACTTGTTGAGAGCATTAATTGGTCAACGAGACTGTCAAAAATAAGGCATGGCATTAATGAATTTGACAATGTGATGTGTTAAAAAATGGTGCATGTTTCCATCTGTTGCGATATATATCTATATACTTCAAAATTGTATTATTTGCAAATTAGAATGGTCATTCAATAAAGATCAAGATGATTTGGGAGTCACAACAAGTGGAGAATAGTATTATAGCATTATCAGATTGTTGTGTGAATATAATATGTAATAAGGTAGGGTGGGTGTTTTCAAGGTGATTACGATAAACGAATTGGGAATGATGGATGTGAAGATTAAGATAGAGATAATCAAAAAATGAGGGGTAAGATGTTTATAATATTCAGTTTAGGTATTTGGTGATCGAGTCGTAGGCCAAGGTAAACAAAGAGGCTGGATATACTTTTTCTGGATACATAAATTTGGTCTTCTGGAGTTGATCCAGATGGTTTCAGCTATGTGGAGCAATCGTAATCTAGGTCCTTTGGGTAGATATTTCGGAACTTGATATAAAACAGAGAAAGCTTCCTCTATTTTGATATGATGTTCAGTATCCACCAAGTGAGAAAGAATGGTGCTGTTAATCGATTTGGCAAATCCTTTTCCCAACCAAGCTGGTACATGTTCACGAACCTTCAAGGACAAAGCCCTCTGAGTACGGCCTATGTAACTAGCTCCACAGGAGCAGTTGAATTGGTATACACACATGGAAGAGCCCATCTTCGGTAAACTATCCTTGATTAGTTGTGTGAGTGCTGGTTTAATTGAGAAAATTATGTGTAGCTTGGAGGCGTTAAACGTCCTTTCGACAGATCTTTTGAGTCGACGTGTTAAAATATCACCCGCTATGTTCCCTTTAAAATCTAGTCTTAGATATAAGGTCTTTTTACTGACTCTGTCACAATTTCTTCTTTTTTTAGAACTTTGTACAAGGTATTTTCTAACGAAATTATCACGATAACCATTATTTCGTAATGTGTTCTTTAGTATATCTATTTCGTCATCCACACTGTCTTCAGAACATGATAACTTGATTCTGTGGTTGAAAAATTTAACCAAATTTATTTTATATTGAAGAGGTGTGAAGCTTTGGAAATGGGTATACTGGCCCGTCCATGTACTATTTCTAAATATATTTCGGTTTATGGGACCGTTTGTCCTTCTAGAAAGTAGGACATCCAGAAAAGTTATACTATTGTCTTTCTCCTCTTCACTGGTGAATTTAATGGCTGGATGGAAATTATTGAAAGCGTCTAACATCTCCTGTTTGTTGATACTTTCATCACATGTGATAAGTGTGTCATCTATGTATCGACAATAATAATCAAGCTCACTTAGGATTTCTTTAACCGGACCATTTTCTAGTTTGGTCAGAAAAATATTAGCAAGGATCGGGCCTAGAGGGGATCCCATTGCTACCCTATCTACTTGTCTGAAAATTCATTGGTAAACTTAAAGTAGATATTCATAGTGCATTGTCATTATGTCATTAATGACAATGCATTGCCCCCGAATGCCCTGGTACGGCCGAGAGTGGGGTGAGTCCGCTCTCCCTCTCGAAATACTCTCACACAGCCGCGCGTATACAGCCTCTGCCAGGGAAGTCCTACTCATTGTTCATGGCGATTGACACTTTCCTTTCTAAGAATTGCAACAAATCATCAAAATTGGGCTCTAGCCCCTTTCTTAAAATATCGTCTGCGGCTTCCGCCCATTTAAACTGTATACCTCGTGGTAGTCGTTTCACTATTCGTTTTATATTGGTCGAACAATTCAGATCGGCATTTCTGCCCATCTGTGACAAGGCTATCTTACAGTTGGTCATGTGTCTCGTTAGTTTCTGTAGTCCCGTTACATTATTTTAATTTAGTGGTGATCCGTTTAACAATCCTGTTAAGAGCGCTTCTACAATGTCGTGTGGTCTGCCGAACTGTTTGTGTAGAATATTAATTGCTTTAGTATAACCTTATTCTTCTGGTAATAAAACACGATGCTCTATAGCATCCTTAGTTGAGCCTTCACAATAATGTATCAGGTACATTAATCTCTGAGTATCATCATCTACTCTGTCAGCTATGTTAGCCTTGAATCCTTTTATGAACGTCCAGAATTTCAAAGGGCTTCCGTCAAATTTCATGACTTCTATCTTCGGTAAACTGGCAGTCATAAATAGTGACTTGACACTATCCACTTGTGCTTTGAGTTGTATTTCACCGTTCGAATATTCATTATTGTACCGGCGACCTGACGTGGCTGCTGGGTTTGTGTCCCTGGATCGAGGCCCCGACGACTCAGTAGTCTCACTCGCTTTCCTCACTTCACTTAAAGAATTCGGAGTTAACTCTAACAATCGCTTGTGGAGTTGGAGTTCTCTAATCTCCAGCTCAATCTGTCCTACTTCCTTTTCCCTAGAATCTACTACGTCTTCTACATTGCATCTAGACTCTACATAGTTGTCTCCTACAGAACAACTGTCTTTGGGGTTAAGTTTAACATTATCAAGAGCAAGGTTTAAAGAAATAGGTGAATTCACCTTAGAAACTGAAGGGATAATGTTTTAAGGACTGGAATCGTCTGTGTCTTCGAGATTGTCACCATTGTACTTCATTCTTCTTGTTGGTACAACTGAGCCAAATCAAATTCCAACCAAATTCTTCATCAACAGGTATTCTCACCAATTAGGACCAAAGTTCTGAATTGTATCTACACCAATTAAGACCAAAGTTGAGAACTGTTAATTCTGTCGAAGCGTCCAAGTAACCCCAATTGAGATACGCGCAAAATCGAAGTCCCAAAACAACGATTTGTCTACAAAAGCGGTTCTTTATTAAATAATACACAATATTCAGTTACAAACCTCAACTTGTGAGGTGTCTAGGCGTTTAAACGCGTCCGTCCAGAATGAAAATAACAAAGGCTTCCTGTTAGAGTTACAAAAAGAATAATTATAACATACGATAGTACAAAGACAGCCGATAGCTGAGTCTAAATTTGATAACAGTTTATGAACAACCGAAACTCCAACCAATAGCAAACAATATGGAAACTGTTGCGTTTAGACAAATTCACAAAACTGTGGATAACCGTTACAGTAATTAAATTACAGTGATTATAATGATAAATATAATGATAAGTACAATGAACGTTAAAGATATATGTGAACATTTCAGAATGTCACAGTACAACTCGAGTTACAACATAGTGCATTGAAAGTTGTTCGGAATACAACTGCTTACTGAATGTGAATAAGTAGTATAAGACAATATACAAAAGAGTATAAAAGGAAAAGTAGGAACAATGTAATACAAACTTAACAAATATCAATAATTCAATTAAAAGACTAAAATCGAATAATTGGAGGATTCGACTGATTTAAAAATAACCAATTTAAAGAAGAACAAAGAAAAAGAGTGCAAAATAGAAGGAGCAGATTTATGAGTTGTAATTACATGGTAGCCGGTGATCAACAATCTATTCATGTGCTATTTGTTTCATCAGTATACTGGAGCCCGTGTAAGTTATTAGTTTGGAATCATTGTTTCCCAACCCACCTGAGTAGATCTTCTGTATCCACCAACCCGGTTAAAGTACCGGACACTCGATTTTCACCCCTCAATTTTGTAAACAACAGTAATCCTTCGAGGAAACAGTCAGTAGAATTTCTCTGGCAGTGGCTGTATACGCATGGCTATGTGAGAGCATTTGTAGAAGGAGAGCTAACGTTCGCTTTTCCTCTTCTCAATTTCGTAAACAACAGTAATGCTGCGAGAAGGTAACCATCAAGACTTCATTGTCAGCGGTTTTACGCACGTGGTCATGTGAGAGTATTTCGAGTGGGATAGCGGACTCTACCCACTCTCGACCGTACCAGTGCATTTGAGAGCAAAAATAAATAGCGTTCTTAGATTTTCGCTTAAACCGTTATTTAGAAAACCGTGGGCTGTTTCGATTCTCTACTGTCTTTCTGAAGTCATTTCATTAATGGATTTTGTTTGTTTGTATTTTCTTAACGAAATAGCTTACCATTCTATATAGATGTATTTAGACTACTTATTACAATGTTATAAGTAGTTGAAAAACCATGTTGTAGTTTTAATTTTCAAAACATCAATGTGATTTTTAATGGAAACTGAGTTAACAAATCCTTTATTTGTGTACTCAAACATTGTAATGCGCATTCTATATTTGCAGGAGTTTGAAACTACAGAACAGGTTCCTTCAATCAGACAATCCATGTAATGAACGAATGGATCAATAAGTAATAGGATAAACAGAAAATGTAATCTTTTCTCAAGCAAAGATGGATAGTGGCTTGCAGTGCAATTCAGGACGTGCGTTTCGTTCTATTTGAAACTCGTCATCTGGATGTACCTGCATCGCAGTGTTGATGTTCATTCCGGGACTCGAATTCAATGATTGCAGCACTTAATACGAATGGAAAGATACAAGTAACACAACACCAAGTGAATGTAATCTCTTATCGTTTATTTGATAAATTCTACAGATCACAGTTCTTTCAAAATTGTCTCTGTGAAGCGTTTTAACTTGATATCTGAAAGTATGAAGCTAGAAAGCCTTTCTGTAGTGTATGGACACTGAACTATTTTAATGAAGATTTTGAAGTGTTAGGTATATTTTCAAATTTATCTATTGTCAGATAGAACGAGAAAAGTGCAACCTCTTTTAAATACACACGTTTCAAAATGCAAATTATCTGAATGTTGGGTTGCGGGAATTGGCGCTTCTTTTGCGTGTTATTTTTCAACGGAATGGGATCGCTAACCTCATGCTCAAACCTCCTCCTTCATTCGGGCTTGGATTAAATATTACAAATCATTCATTCGAACTGTTAACATTGTTCATTGTCATTACCATTAAAACACATATAAGGCTACATCCATTCGCCCGCATTTCACCTTAACTTGTAATTAGCATTCATAATACTACGATTATTACATAGTATACATGAATTAATTACGTACTAATAAACTGTATAGGTTGAGTGTATGATGATTCTAAGGGTTGTATCAAACTGTATAATGATAATAATCAAGTGTTTCAATATGAATTCATTGTAAGTAGTAAAACGTTGATTTCATGGATCAATTATAGCTAGACCACCATGGAAAACACCATCCTAACAATTCAACTGTTAACGAATAGATTCCACTAAACAGACCAATGATTTCAGTTCCGATTCAGCTGTGTAACTTGATTATTGATGACGAACATTATTGAAATTACTTGGTATCAGATGAAAGTTGATGTTGAATTCATTGGATTATTCCTGGCTTGAAGTCGAATCAAACTCACTTCATATTGAAATTATTCAGATGCTTGAATCTACATGAATCATCTTTGGTTACAATAAATAAACTACTAACAACTTGTAAGTAGTAAAACGTTCACAATTAAGATACACAAGACCAAGTATATTATTTTTGTCGTTGACAATGTTTTTACACTGGGTGGTATTCATTTTCTATAGATGGTTGATGGTAGCACAATTTCATGGATTGACTGTAGTTACACAATAACAACGTTGGATTCTGACCAGCTCAGTCATTCATTAGTTAAGTGTTCGCACACGAAATCGAAGATCCTGGTTTCTAAACCCACGTGCACGATCGTTGATGCGCCACTTGCATACTACTCACTTATTGATTTTAAGTTTAAAGTTCAAGAGAACCTGATTTCTAAAGATTGAGAAATTGTCAAGAAGTCAATACTTGAACACTTTTTTATATCTAAAATTAATTCATATTCAATCACTAAGCAACAATGTCATCATACAGGTATAGATGAACATGGTAATAAACAAAACGGAAGAAGAGGGTCGTATGGGGTTCAGGATGGAAATAGAATCAATATTACTAGCATGTAAACTAAATTTAAAAGAGAGAATAATGAATTGATTTTAATTAGAAAATGATGTAAGAATGTTGTTGTTGTTATGGCAACAATATAGATACAGAATAAACTAATGAAATTAGTAGGAATAATAAATTCGAAAGATCAGATGAAATTATTCACCATGTGGTTGATGCCAAAATAATGTTGTTTTTTCTATTTTTCCTTTCTATTTTTTCTCTCTCTTTTTTGTTGTTGTGGAAATTATATCACACAATCATTATCTCTGTCATATTGATATACATACATATATGATACTTATAAGTTGAGTATATGTAAATGAATGTGTGTGACATGTACTTTCCTTTTTGCCTTTATACGTATGACTGGAATGCAAAGCTTGTTAAGTCATGAACTGATTGATGTTAAATCACTATTGAAAATCATGAAGCACTGGACGGTCATTTCGTCTTAGTACGAATCTCCTCAGTACTGGATTGGTTGAAGTTAGATATTAACACTGCTGGATGTGGGCTCACTGGCCTAGAGGTTAAGGGTTGATACGCAACACCGTAGGTCCTGGGTTCAAACCCTGAGCAATAGTTATGAGTTCCACAATATGACGAAACGAATAACATTGGTGGTCAAACATCAATCGATTTATGATCTCGATCAACAACTTGATAATCTCCACAACCCTATATTGATAGATTCCTATTCGTCAAACAAATGGAATATTATGGTATCATGGAGGGGTTATGTTAACCTATTCTTAAACAACCCTATATTATATTGCTATGTTCATTTAGCGCTTTCTAGTTTTTAATAGTATCTAGAGTGATGTGAAATTAATCATTCATGAATACAATCGATAAACTAGTCAAATCTTTAAAAATTCTCTTCAAAAAAACTGTCATTGTTGATGTTAATGACTGAATTTAATCAATCCAGATGTATTGATACCGTTATCATCTACAAACAGACACCATTTGGGATAATTACTAGCAATAGAAACAACGATATACGATTCATTCTGATTCGGACTTCCCAACAGCGTGTACAATGATTTAGGCTGAACAATATACCTGATCGCATGCGTTTACACTTGAAGGTTTTAACTATTGAAATACTGCAATCCAATATTAGTATCTTGGTCCTCTTGATGTGTAGATGCTTAAACTTTAGTCGCAT
The DNA here is from genome assembly GCA_944470205.2 of Schistosoma margrebowiei. NCBI lineage: Eukaryota > Metazoa > Platyhelminthes > Trematoda > Strigeidida > Schistosomatidae > Schistosoma > Schistosoma margrebowiei. The sequence continues at coordinate 185,389 of OX104028.1, forward strand.
TTCCACAACGCTAAAGACTGGGTAAACACAGCATTGGATACTGCTCGATTATTCTGTATAAATAGGAATTAAGGTAAGACAAACATCGTTTGATTAACTAAGAGAACTTTAGATGAGTTGATGTGTTACTTTTCGATTATTCGCTCCGTATTATTTTACATTCTTTGCACCCGGACAATTCTAAAACTTCTCAAATGAGACAAAGTCACTACAGTTTATTCTTCTTTACAAGCTGAATACTTATATAGGCAGAGATGGATAGTGGCTAGTAGAGGAATCCAGTTTGACACGTCTTTCATCCTATTTGCAACTCGTTAGTTGGGTATAACATCATCTCCGAATTGATGTTCACTATGGGATTCGAACCTTGTATCGTTTGTGTTATCCACTTAGCTCCTGTGTTCTGAAAGCCACATGCTTGTGCAAAGGGAATTTGTTTAAATTCACTTGGCAATATTTTACCTCAATCTTCTCGTTGTTGTTAAGGGCTGCAATTTATCAATCTCTTATTAACATATGTGCATCCTATACGGATTGCATCGACATCACCTTAATTCACAAGCATTCTGTGCATAGATAGTAAGTGACTAGTAATGAAATCCAGGACACTGGTTTCGTCCTATTTAAGACTCATCAACTAAATAGATCTACATTCCTATGTTCATCTATCACTTCACGACTCAAACCAATACCACACAACCACCCAACTACTAAATCTCTCATCCATAGGAACATTCAAACAAACACTACCTTCTTGTTTCTCTTTATTAGATATTTCTTGAAAAACATCATTGATCATATTGATTGATTTTTCTCTTTTTTTTTCTCTTTTTTTTCTTTATTTTCATCATCGATAAGAAAATTAATATCTACACGTTATACGAAGATAATTGATCTAAATTTGTTTCTCTTAGAGATAAGCCAAACAATGGGGTGTTATATCCCGGTGAAGATTAAATTACAGGTAACTTCCGATGACTATTAATGGACTAATATTCTATAAATATTCTTATTGTATAACTATTCAATCATTAGATTAGGTATATTTATATTCCCCTTGTTATAAGCTTTATTTTGACTTATACTATATTATTGTACGACTTACGGTTCTTAAGCTATACTCAGTCTATTAATTACTGTCCACCTCGTTCACAGTCACTTTTTGGCATATTTGTGTACACATTGTTATTTTCTATTTTATGGTACGTTGCGGTCTGTCTGGTTGATATATAAACCGAGTATGTCTGAAATAAACGATTCGATTCATGTTGCGGAAGCTGGTATTGTGTTTTGTACTCAAACAAACGGGCTAGAAGGACCTAGGACCAATAAGGCGCTAGACTGCCCACACTAGTTGAACGTCATTGGTTGGCCTAGTGTGAAGATTCGTATAAGTCGTATTCTGATCGGTAGATAATTCGTGTGATCGAAAAGTCAGACGTCAATGTCATAACAGTTTTCATTATTTTTCTCCCTCTTTTTTTGTTTTCTTTCTTTTCCTCAATAGATATTCTCCGAAGAAGTAGATTATCATGAGTGACGAAACATTAGAAGAACTAATTTTATTTTCTATTTTATGCATTATGACATCTAACTCCACCTGTAGCTCTTCTACAATTACCGATTGTCCTATGCATCGGTAATGGGGGAGTGTTGGGCATGAGATTAGCGACCACATCCAGTAGAATACTTACTCGCTTAGAAAAAACGCGCTAACCAGAAAACATAATTCAATTGTGATATCTATCAATAGATTATTATGATTATTAATGAATAGACTTCCCTAATGTGAGTGAAAGTGATAGAGAACTAACATGATGATCAGTTTAGTATTGAAGTGAAATATTGCTGTGATCAATATATACTTTCAATTTGATTTAGTTGAAGTAACAAAACTTCATTTATTTCATTAAATAAAGATATATATCCGCCTTTTGAAACAATTCAGAAAGAAGAGGGATTTGTGGAAATTTGAGTAATTAAAGCTAGTCGATCATGGAAAACCTGGAATCATTGGACGGTGGAGCAATTTCGTGGATTTCTTGAACTTGAACATATACACCACTGGTTGCTGATCAGTTAAACGGTGTATAGGTTACTCGCTCTATCACGAGACAGAGAGTTCCTGGGTTCGAATCCCGAGTGTTTGAGGTCATGATGACACTGTTGAGTTTATAGGATTTTAGAAATACATCCCACTTCTTTAATATTAATTACAGTATACATCGTGGATTCATTTTAAATAGCTGTTCATTAAAAATCAAAAATCATTAGACTACGATTTTGTCTCAGTATGTGACTTGTAAGCAGTGTACAAAAACAATTTGTCGTAACCTTGAATTTACCTTGGTAATCCTTAAGTCATTTTATGGCCTAGGATAACGCGACAATTTCTTATTCTTTCTCTCCCCTTAGGTATTTTAATTGTACTTTTATTTGTTTGACCTTTATTAATTTTCAGATCAACTCCGTCTTCTCATTGTTCTATTGGAATTCAGATAAGTAATTTAGTGATAAATTATGGAAACCATCTACCAATTAACGTTGCTGAGTTTTCGAAATCCATTCTCTTATTTGACCAATTTAACGCACTTATTCAACAACGTGATTTAAGTCGATGATTGTATACGATGATTAGTGACATATATATATCTTAATGGCCATCAGAACCGAAGTAGAAACTTGCTTCAGATTTGGAGTCAGCATAAAGCTACTAAGCTGTATTCATAGCAATTCATTTATCAAACTATAGATAATCTATTAGATATATCAGAGGGGTTTTTGTACATAATATAGTATTTTCAATAGTCGAGATGATGAGTCAGTTGAAACTAGACCACCATGGAAAACCTCGAAGCATTGGATGGCAGATTCGTTCTAATGTGGGATTCCTCATTAGTGCGCATCATCATCATCATTATCATTACACCATGCATTCTCTGTCCTACTTCTCTGCTCTTCGAACATTCTTAGCCTTCTGCCAGTAGGCTTTTCACTTTCGATCGATGATACACACTACTGGTATCTGTCTACATCAGTAGCACACATCATTTAATTAATTATATCAATAGTAGTACATCTAAGATTCAGAAAAACGAGAATACTTCAAAAGGGACTGATATATTGTCACTGAAATGAAAAGGAATTTGGATATATCTGAAAAGCACTTTGGTTTTGATTAGTAAAGCTGATCTGAATGGAATAGTTACCATTAGATTAAAAGGGAAAATAAAAAGATGCAAATAATGAATTTCTTTTAGAAATTTCAACTTACACGATAATACTACTTATTTATTCGATAGATTAGTAGGCAATGGGCAATGTTCTATTAATAATCAGACCATATTTTATGGATGACCTTTGAGTGGCTCCAAAATGATCTTGAGAATGTCCAGCTAATTACTAAAGCCAACTGAGGATCAGGAACCTGTGTGAAGAAACAAAGATTATGATTCATTGTTGATGGTTATAGATTAGGAATTAGATTCAAGGGACCACTGAGCTGGTCGACATCTAACGGTGTTAATGCCTAAAATTATCTAATCCAATAATTGATGTTATGACTATCATTTCATTCCATACATTTGCTGAGGCTAATGTCCTCAATATCTGACTCCAATAAATTATATCCCCGTAAACTGAGTATTTAAAGTAGGCTTAATCTCCTAGTAGAATTACGGATTTACTCGAGATTATTGAGAAGCGAGAACACCAGTTGTAGAGATAATTTATTGTTAATGATTAATATGAATCCGCAAGCGTACAGCGAACAAGCACACGATGAAACAAAGTGAGTGAGTCTGTTTGTGTGTGGGTGTGTGTGTTAAAAATCCATATATATAGTTTTGAGAGTTAATCGGGTGTGGATAAATTATCGATTATCTGCACATTGCAACAAATAGGAGGATAGTGTAAGGGTTAATGTACAGACATGCATTCGATCATACACACTGAAATTAACCTAGTCAATTAAGAGTCTGAAATGCACACAGAAATTAACATGATGAATTAAGTGTCTGAATTACAATGATTAGACAAATGATACAGTGGTCAAATGGGCTTGCCACACATTATACATGTATATACATATATGAATAATATTGTCCGACCGGCCATTTTTTTAAAAAAAAAAATTTTCACCCCAAAATTACAATATTTTTCATCCCGTGTTTCGTCCAATGAAATGGCTAGTTTCAAAAATTAAATTTAATTGGTTAGTTATGTCATGAAAATTGTAGTGGTATTCAGTATTTGTGATCAAATTTCTTGTTCATTTATATGTTAATACTACTTAAATGAATGTGATTTTCATTGGAAATTTCTGTTTAGGCATAAATATGTTCTTTATTGCATACTGTCAATCAGTGGAACAAGTAACATGCATTCAGTAACGACTTCAAATCTAATGTATAACGTGAACTATACTTTAGCATGTAACATGATTGAAAGAATGTTTAATGGTAGTGAATAAGACACGATAATTTATAGACCACTTTTGGGTGACATCAAAGTCACTTTCACAGTGTTCACTTAATAATTAGGACTAAATGAGGGTTATAAACCAGAGTGAAGAACAAAGATTATGATTTACAGTTGATCATTAAGGGTAGGAATTAGATGAAGGGGGTTTTCATCACGAAAGGACATGAGCTACAATGCCAAAAACGCTATTTAGCCAAATGGATGAATGAATTTCGCGCTATAATCCAAGACCTATTCTCTCATCATTTTGATATCAGTCGAAACGTCACGACAGTAGCACTGTGACACGAAGAAAGCGAGTTTAAATTCCTATGTCAGCTGCTGTGATTAGTTATCTGTCATACTGACATTTGTTAGTTAGAATCAAAGTAGAATTTCATTGATCCTCTGAGGTGATTGATAGGTAAATTATGGAAACCATCTACCAATTAACGTTACTGAGTTTTCGAAATCCATTCTCGTATTTGACCAATTTAACGCACTTATTCAACAACGTGATTTAAGCCGATGATTGTATACGAGGATTAGTGACATATATATATCTTAATGGCCATCAGAACCGAAGAAGAAACTTGCTTCAGATGTGGAGTCAGCATAAAGCTACTAAACTGTATTCATAGCAATTCATTTATCAAACTATAGATAATCTATTACATCTAGCAGAAGAGTTTTTGTACATAATATAGTATTTTCAATAGTCGAGATGATGAGTCAGTTGAAGCTAGACCACCATGGAAAACCTCGAAGCATTGGATGGCAGATTCGTTCTAATGTGGGATTCCTCAACAGTGCGCATCACCATCATTATCATTACACCATGCATTCTCTGTCCCACTTCTCTTCTCTTCGAACATTCTTAGACTTCTACTAGTAGGCTTTTCACTTTCGATTGATGATACACACTACTTGTATCTGTCTATATCAGTAGCACACATCATTTCAGTAATTATATGAATAGTAGTACATCTAAATCCGTAAGATTCAGAAAAACGAGAATACTCCAAAAGGGACTGATATAATATCACTGAAAGGAAGAGGAATTTGGATATATCTGAAAAGCACTTTGGTTTTGATTAGTAAAGCTGATCTGAATGGAATAGTTACCATTAGATTAAAAAACGGAAAATAAAAAGATACAAATAATGAATTTCTCTTAGAAATTTCAAATTACACGACAATACTACTTATTTATTCGATAGATTAGTAGGCAATGGGCAATCAGACTATATTTTATGGATGACCTTTGAGTGGCTCCAAAATGATCTTGAGAATGTCCAGCTAATTACTAAAGCCAACTGAGGATCAGGAACCTGTGTGAAGAAACAAAGATTATGATTCATTGTTGATGGTTATAGATTAGGAATTAGATTCAAGGGACCACTGAGCTGGTCGACATCTAACGGTATTAATGCCTAAAATTAACTAATCCAATAATTGATGTTATGATTATCATTTCATTCCATACATTTGTTGAGGCTAATGTCCTCAATATCTGACTCCAATAAATTATATCCCCGTAAACTGAGTATTTATGGTGGGCTTAATCTCCTAGTAGAATTACGGATTTACTCGAGATTATTGAGAAGCCTGAACATCAGTTGTATAGATAATTTATTGTTAATGATTAATAAAAATCCGCAAGCGTACAGCGAGCAAGCACACGATGAAACAAAGTGAGTGAGTCTGTTTGTGTGTGGGTGTGTGTGTTAAAAATCCATATATATAGTTTTGAGAGTTAATCGGGTGTGGATAAATTATCGATTATCTGCACATTGCAACAAATAGGAGGATGGTTTAAGGGTTAATGTACAGACATGCATTCGATCATACACACCGAAATTAACAAAGTGAATTGAGAGTCTGAAATGCACACAGAAATTAACATGATGAATTAAGTGTCTGAATTACAATGATTAGACAAATGATACAGTGGTCAAATAGGCTTGCCACACATTATACATGTATATACATATATTACTTCCTTGTTTAATAATTCAATCATTATACGTTCCAGATAAAGATCTTCTATGTTGAAACATGTGAATGATAGAAACTTTTATATTTTTACTATGAAAATATATGAATTCATTATTAATAAAGTATACAGTCAACATTGAAACACTTTTGAAATCTGTTTGTTATGTATTTGTGTGTGTGTGTCTGAGATTTTGTTGTTTGTTGTACAGGTATATTTATTATCAACTAAGAGTTACGTAATCATTATGGGATAATGATTGTAGCTATAACACAATAGAATTGATTCATATACCATAGTAACAATCAGGATATTTAATGAATAAATAAGAGTTAAATGAATATGATGATAATTGTGAGTTCAAATATTAGTAAACAGGATAATGTTATTTATACATCAGATACTTAAACTCCTACCTACCTACCTACAATACATACACACACATACATACATACACACGCACATACTGCACACACGCAAACGCACATAGATACACACTCATACATACATACATACACACGCACATAGATACATGCTTAAAGGAATATATCCATTTAACTGTTCTTAATTTATCAACTTCTGATTGGTTAAAATGTTGTTTTATTTTATTTTTTAGTTTCTAATTTGATGAGATTATGTTTGTTTCCATCGCCTTGGTCACGTGCGCAAACGCTTAACCTTTAGACTGCTGAGCCGGCATCCAACGGTAATTAGCGATGGCATTCAGAACACGTGACTCATGAACGTTGGAAAATGTCAGTAAATGATAATAAATATCAAACCAGTTGAATTGATCAATAGTTAAAAGGAGTTATCAACTTGATGCATAATATGTAAGGTGTTTTCAGTGAAACATACCCAGTTCAAGTTTCAATATGAATATTAATATCATGACGTAGGTACATTCAACTGACAAGTTCAAATTAGGGCGAAACTCAGGTACTAAATTCTCCTGCTAGTCACATCCCCTCTCACTTTCTTTGTAAATATATATGACCTAATCGGCGATGTCATTATGCTGTATACTGATAAGCTACAAGTTGAAGCAATTGGAGACTACGTGAAAAAAATTCTGCATCCTCAATCTCTAAAATAAGGAGTTACATTCATCCAGCACATCGACGAAAATCAGTATAGCTATTTCCAACAATCAACATACAGAATTGTCATCGTTATCCATGAAAGACATTGATCGTTTATTAATCATACAGTATTTTTTTATTACCTTGCTGATCAATGTATGAACAAAAAATGACTGTCTCTTCCGATCAATTGCAGTTGCGATTTAAGTAATAACATCGGCGTTTTCAACAGAACCAGTTGGAACTTATCGACAATTCCCGCACACGTCTGCTGAACCATCCATTAGAATGAACTAAATCCTTAATTGCCTACAAAGCTGAAAAATGACTACAGAATGAATGAATACGCCAGTGAAAGCCTCCATGAATTTTAATGGAGTTTTGTTTTCTTAGCAGGATGCTTTGATCGTGGAACTTTCATCGTAGAAGGAATTTTGCCTGAAGTTTGTGCTGATGATGTCATTCAGAAGAACGATGAATGATCCACGACCAAATGATCCAGCTAAGAGAACAAAACTTCATCAAAATCATTTACCTGAGCTACTAATCTTCTACAACAGCTCCCATGAATTCTTGACAAGCAGTAATTCAGAAGAAACGGTATCAGTCATACGTGATCAACTCAGTGATCCAGTCATGTCCATTTCAGAAACATACCATGTAATGGGTTCAAATCCCATCATCCATGAAACTCATTGTACAATCTGTGATTAGTTCAGCCCTGGTCGATAAGTCACTGTTCTCTAATTGGTGGCATTATTAAGTTATATATTAATAGCTTACAAGGTCATAATATACGGATTACTGATTAAAGTGAATAGTGTGTTGCAAAATGTAGATATTTTAGAGTATCTTACTGATTATCTTCAATTCATTCAAGATAATTTACTTGGGTTCGTGGAATATCTACTCCGTCTGTAGCTCTTCTGGAGTAACTGTCAGTTCCATGCCCGGGTAAAAGAGGACCGTTAAGAATGGATTCGAAAACTCCATTACTTAGAAAAAACATACTGCTAAAAGAAGGCCCATCGGATCAAACAAATAATAGAATATCAGTGAATAACAACAGGCAGATATGCTTAAATGCAGATAATAAAAAGTGATTTCACAGGCCTCGTTTCTCCACGTTTCATGATCAGAAGACTAAGAATCTACTATTACTTAATTCTGAATTATGTTAGTCTGTGGTTTTAGTTCGAAAAACACAACAAGAACAGCACCATTTCAACAGAAACTATCTGGCTATTTCAAATCTTTCTACTGTAAAGTTCCTTTAAAGAGGGAACCGGAAATAACAATATTTCTGAGGTGAAACAAACTACATAGGCTGCTTGTTTATCCTTATAATTAAGAAACTATTGAAATTGAGCAACATCTCCATTTATTTATTCATTTATAAAGTAAACAATAATGTTTATTTTGAAGAGAGTGAAAGATAATCCAATATGATAACTTAATGATGGTCTATGGCCATTGAGCAATGAGTTCATAGATGTTAGTTATTCTCTTCTTCTTTTATCATACATTGACAATTTATTGAATATTAAATTCACTTCGTATTGTTATTTACTTGAGTCTTCTCATGGATACAATTGATCAGTGTCTTGTTACCATATATGTATCACGTACAGCTTGCTTAGATATTGTGTCAAGTAACTAGCATTAAAAATTTGGATGTAATGGAATCTAGAATGCGGGTTTCGTTCTCTTTCAGGGTTTATTGGTTACCGGAGCTCAGTAGTTAAGTAGTTAGCACAATGGTGTTTGTAGCAAACAGCAATGAATGCGTGCACATCCACCCAAATGTAAAGAGACGCGGTGTTCAAGTATAGAAATCCTAACAGCCTTCATCTCGACTTTGTAGAATCAAACTGGAGTATGTCACCGTATCTAAGTTGAACGCGACCGCTGCTTATGGGCAATATATTTTGCTTCACAACAGCAGATGAACTGGTAGATGTACATGAAGGCGAACGGATGGAGAAGTTCATTTTTTATGGATAGAGAAACTAAGATTTTGCTACTGAATTTTATTCGCGGTTTTGCTACATTGAATGTTTGTTTAATCGCTGTTGTCAAACGATTTTTGATTACATCAGAAGTTTGATCACCTTCAAATTCCAAATTTGTATAGAGGTTTTTCTTTGAAATGAAATAATCAGATTTCTTGTCACAACTACTTCGTTTCATATTCATGTCTGTGAAGCGGTCTGGTTTGCCAGTTTTCGTCAGAGTTCCTCGTCAGTGCACTCCGTACTACATATACGATGTATTCGATAGCATAAACAGTGGACGATATTTCTCTTTCTGCCTGAAGGAATCCAGCTGTAGGTGCTGGACAGCTTCCATTCCATGTCTGTTTTCTATGAATATATTGATATTTTTAAGGAACCGTTACACGTTCTCATCAGACGCACATCGAGAAAAAAGATTGACTGATCTCCCTCACTTTCTAACGTGAAGCCTAAGAAAGGGTGGCATGTGTAGAAGGAGTGTAAAATATGTTCTAATTCAGTGTTGTCATCGCAAACGACAAATGTGACGTCCATGTATTTTACGTATAGATAAAATTGATTACTGATCGAAATGAGTTGATTGTTTTACAGTTTTGCCATGAAACAGTCCGTATAGTTCACTCTGTTGGCAGGTAACAGTTGACATAAGGTTGAGTACCAAGGCGTTCTGTTAGCAAAAACAACATACAGATTACATAATTGAATGAATAATATACTTGAAAATTATTAATGAAAATGATCTATGGGGTGAATCAAACATACCCATCACTGATAAATGTTATATCCAGAACTTATATTCTGCACATACCACATACAACTCGGGTACTCGAACACGAGAACCTTCGAATCTTTGTGAACTTCTTAGAGGTTCCTCGAATTCACACGTGTGCTGTTCTCACAATACAGATATACAAAAAACCGATATATTCTTAAAACATCACTACACTGATTGGTTTTATAAAGTATTTCAGTAATGAATTATGTTTGTCGCTCAATTTCCTGGATTTGTTGAAGTTAGACATTAACAGAGTTGGATGCGGATACGCGATCGCACACGAAACTCATAGGTCTTGTGTTGAAATCTCGCGAGGCGTTATCGTGGATGCGCATTACTGAGTAGTTTCATATTAGAACAAAACGACTGTCCAGTGCTTCGAGGTTTTCCGTAGTGGTCTAGCTTCAATTGATTCGTGACCTAAAATATATTTAAATTACTATAAAATTCCTAAAAACCCTTTTGATATGAATTATGTATGTAACCATTTGTACGAAAGTAAACATTTCCATATATTTAAGTTTAAAAGTTCTAATGATACTCAAAAGTGCAACTGATCAGTCTCTATTAGCACATGTGCGTATCATGTATGGACTGCATCGAAATCGCTATTTTCACAAATTCCATAGAATAAATAAACTGTTGCTAATAACAGAATCTAAGACCAGAATGTTGTCCTGCTTAAGATTCTTTTACTAAATTTACTTGTCAACGGTCGTTGATATTCATATTCACACTCGAACTCATCCTCATGGCTATCTGAACTCAGTATTTTGGTAAATCACGTATTAACCATTGATGCTTAGGTTACTGAATTTAAGTGTCGTTGTGAACAATAACAATAAACTATAAGCACACCTAGATCGAGTGAAGTGAATGTGTTAGATTCTATTTCTAGTCTTAACCCTCGTAATTGCGACTATGAATTAGTTCAATCACAATAAACACAATTGTCTGAATATAATTTCTCTTTTTAATTGTGATCAAAACTTCTCATTTCTGATTACCACAATGACAAGATCATTGAGAATTACCATGGAGGGAAAGGTGGATAGCATAGAGGGAAAACAATACTGATTTCAGACTAAAAACAAACAAAGTTAGTTGTAGTATTAGCTACATCTAGAAAAAAGGCAGATAGAATGAACTAGCTATTAAATGAATGAGAGAAATGTATGGTCTACATAATCATATTTCTGTGTAGTATACTGTAATAGTATATGGGTTTGTACATCTATCAATATGTATGACGTAATGATACCGTCAATTAGAGAACAGTCATTTTTCGATCAAACTAATGACACATAAAGCCGTACGAGCAGTTTAGAGTATTTATCAGTTCTTCTTCCTGAGTAGCTCTGCCTGCCTCTTGAGTGTAAAATACAAATCTCAGCCTCCACGATATGAATCCTGTATTTCAGACATACTGGGTTTATATACAAATCAAAAAGACCACATCGCACTATAAAATAGAAAACAGCATTAGTAAAAGATGAAGTCAATAGGGACTGTGAATGTGGAAGACAGTATTTGATAGACTGGGCATAACTCAAGAATGGTAAATGGTATAATAATAGTTCTTAAGTCAAAATGAACCACATAACATGAATATGAACAGTGTAGTTACTTAACAAATACGCAATAAGAAATATATGTGTATAGTATTAGTCCATAAATAGTTGTAAAGAATTAGTATTTTTACTTCTCATCGGGATATAACATACACCTCTTCTGTTCTGTATGGAAACATATATTCGTCCTATAAATACATGATATTCATTATAATATCCATCCATAAGTTGCTTCTGAATAATAAGAGGATTGAATTATATAGCTTAATTGGAGGTTTGAAGGTGTTTGAGGAACTAAATGCATCTCACTACTTACTTACGCCTATTACCTTCCTTATGGAAGAACATAAGTAGCCCACCAGCATTATCCACCCAACTCTGTCACAGACAATCCTTTCAAGTTCTTTCCAGTTGTTGGTCACCATTTCATGCTTGTTACTAATTCTCGACACAGTGTGTTTGTTAGTCTCCCTCTTTTCTCTTTTCATTCAGGATTCTAAATAAGGCTTGCTTCGTAATGCAGTTCGATGATTTCAGCAATGTGTGTCCTATTCACTCCAAACATGTTTTTCTAATTTTAAATTCAGCCGGAAGTTGGTTCGTTCTCACTCATAGTAGGCTTTTGCTTATGGTATACGACCAACGCATATTCAGTATCTTGCGTAAACAATTGTTTATAAATAGTTGAAACTTATTGATGATGGTTATGGTAGTTCTCCAGAGTGAATTTTCCACCGACCACTTATATGTTATGATGATGAACATTTACCGTACATAGACAATGAGTTTGTACATACAATACTCATTATCCGCAAGTTTCCTGTTTGCGATTCAAATCACACCCTAGATCACTATTAATAATTATGAAACTGATACATCTGAAATACTGTTTAGTTCATCAAATACAGAGAGGTAGTGTAGACTATGCTCTGAAAGTATTTGTAAACTATAAAAGCTGAAACAACAATGAGACAACTGAAGATCACAACTTCTGATAACATTCACAAACTACATGCTTGCAGGATTCTAGAAACTCAATACAGACGATGGTTAGATGTTTATCAATTGAAAGTGGTATGCCTGATGGTAGAAGATTAAGAAGATCAAGGAGCAGAGAACGAGAACAGGGAATGTTTGGTGTAGAAGCGAAATAACAATTAAGTTTGAGATGATTGATTGACATTTTTCAATTGAACTATTTACTGTATGTTTCTCAGAGTTTACTGTGTGATCGTTTGCTTTCTTTTTCTTCTTTTTCATTTTCCCAACTTTGAAATGTTTTATTCAACTGAATCACTGAATATTGACAGGCGGAATTTTAAATTATTCATGAATATGTCAAAATACTGAAATGAAAATTTGTCAGTTTGTTTATGATTAGATATATATTTCTTGATTATGGATATAAAGGGTGATGGTAGATGATTTCATTGAATAGATTGATAAAGAATAATTGTCTTGTCAACTATAATCTCTTATTCCGTTACCTTAGCAGCTAGTAAACTATGCATGATAATAAGACCTATAATTTCAACTTGTTGAGTCCAAATTCATTAGTGAATCCATTATGAATTTCGATAAAACAATGAGAAGACGTAGTTGATCTGAAAACATTGGTGATGTATTTGCGCTATACATTTCGAACAATCTGATCACACATATACTTGTCAAGGCATTTTTATATGAAATTAATAAAGGTCAAACGAATAAAAGTACAATTAAAATAACTAAGGGGAGAGAAAGAATAAGAAATTGTCGTGTTATCCTAGGCCATAAAATGACTTAAGGGTTACCAAGGTAAATTCAAGGTTACGACAAATTGTTTTTGTACACATAAGGGGGGTTTAAATTTACGAATAGCTAAGGCTTCAATAAACTTAAGAATTCGACCTTGACAATTTCTATACAACATTCTAAATGCTGTATTAATGTCAATCTTGTGCCCCGTCTCAATTATGTGTTTTGCTATCGATGAACTTGGTTTTCTACCTCCTACATTGATCGGGTCATTTGACACACACTGATTTTGAAGCCATCTGGGCACATGTTCATTGACCCTTGATTGCATTGTTCGATTACTCCTCCCTATGTATGTGTGTCCACACAAACATGTAAATTGGTAAATACAATGGGATGTGACGTAATCATTAATGCATTGTTTCGGTCTATTAGGAATCATGGCCTTAGACTTTTCAATCACAACCAACTGAGCAGCATAATACGTATTCTCAATGGCTGCTTTCAATCTCTGTCTTAAAACTATACTGTTTGATTCGCCTCTATATGGTAGATTGATGTAAACCTTTTTCTTTGGCACTGAATAAATTAGAGGTCTTGGCATTAACTGACTTTTGCACCTATTAATAAACTTGAGTGGATAACCATTAGCTATTAAAGTGTCAGTCAGTAACTTTTCGTCTTTTTCCACCATATCAGAGGTACATATTCTTCGTGTCCTCTTAAAGAGGCACTTAACTTATGGTTTTGTAATGTGTGCTACTGATATCATCAGATATTAGTAGTATGTATGATCAATCGAAAGTGAAATATCTGGTGACAGAAGGTTAGGAAGATCGAAGGAAGAAGAAAGAGAACAGAAAGCATTTGGTATTCAAATGAATGAACGGTCAAATCTGAGACGATCGATTGACGTTTTGCAAATGAACTATTTACTGTATGGTTATCAGATTTAACCGAGATGTTCTGTAATTTGTGTGTTCCAATACATTCGTTCCTTTTCACTGCAATAGTATCGTTACATCTACAAAGAGTGTACTTATATCTAACAGTAAATAGTCTAATTACATCATCAAGGGGAAACTGGAAACTTCTACAATCATTAAAGAATAATCAATTTTATTTTAGAAAACTTCACATTTCATTTTAAATACAGTCTGACATTCAATACAGTTTTAAAGTGGAATATTCACTTCATCATCGATATTTATGATATAACTAGTGAAAAGAATATTGGGAAATTCAGTCAAATAACTAATAATAAGACAAGCAAAATGAGCCCATGAATCAGTATAAGTTAGACCAACATTGAACATCTGAAAGCACTGGACGTCTGTTTCGTCCTAGTATGGGAGTTCTTAGTGAAAGTGTGCATTCACAATTCTGCTCTCGAGATTCAATTCCATGACAGTCTACACAATATATATAACTAATAAGTCTAAATAACCATAGTTTTGTTAATTATATTAACTGTCCCTATGAACTCATTGGCAAGGTGGAATAACTCTCTGGTGTATAAAGTGAAAAAAACACATTGGTTCCGAGTCCTAATGTGAATATCAATCATGAAATAAAACAAGAACGCTCAACTGGCAGGTTTCACAGTATACAAAACTCACATTCTAGATCCTCCTCTTAAATTGCTTATTTACTTACACCTGTCACCACACTCATGGAGGAGCATCGAAAGCTCACCAGCATTCTTCAACCAATGCAGTTTTGGAGATCGGTTGATGTTGACTATCTTGCGTAGACAACTGTTTATAAAAATTTGTATCTCCTTGATGATGGTTGTTGTAGTTCACCACGTTTTAGTACCTTACAGTAGGAAGTCATATCATCGTCTACCTTGATTCACTGTGTTGTAACAATCATCAATATACGGCGACGAACACGCCAATATTAGAGATAAAACAATATATTTAATATGGATAAAAAAATGTTACATAAGGCCACGCCTGCAAGATCGAGCCATGCCATTCGATCGACTCGAATTAACTGAATTAATCTTCCAGGTTTTTTAATCGTTTGGTCTTTCTCCGCGTCAAATATTGAATATCTATTTTCCCGATTGTCTCGTGTTCAGTCTTGAGGCTTGCGTGGTTAGGGCTCAATACCACAACGCGATATCGACCACTACACGTTTTAAAAATTAGAAGATAAATGTTCGATGAGTTTATTCATAGTTGGTGCAAAATCTTCTCTATAATTATGAACAATTTCATTCATTTATCTGTGGTGTATTTGTCGGTGTTTGACAGTCATATGAATGCATGATCATAAAGCGACATTCCTCACTGTACTCCAGATAA
The DNA here is from genome assembly GCA_944470205.2 of Schistosoma margrebowiei. Classification (NCBI taxonomy): domain Eukaryota; kingdom Metazoa; phylum Platyhelminthes; class Trematoda; order Strigeidida; family Schistosomatidae; genus Schistosoma; species Schistosoma margrebowiei. Next base: position 201,338 of record OX104028.1, read on the forward strand.
ATATCACATTCACTACACAAAAACGAACATCAAATAACCTGATTATTTAGATGTGGTCTGGTGATAAACAACGTAAAAGTATGATTATTGACATTTCTACAAACAACAAACCAGGTCAACACACAGACATTTGGAAATCACACTCTCAGATTATGTGCACCTTTATTTTCACTAGTGTTACTTTTAGAAAAATCATTTTGATGCAACTGTGCATAGTAGATAAGAAGAAATGACATAGATACCATGACTATGTTATATTTACACACATAATCGTGTGTTAAAGTAATCGATTACTAATTATAAATTATTGCTAAACACATTTAGGTAAAGCATTTCAATGCAGAGCGGATCAATATCAGTTCATGTTCTCATTAGATAAGACAATATGGAGTAACAATGAGTTCAAATACCAACAGAATTGGTCAATAATGTACATATGATCTTAGTAAATTTGATGTTCTTAATGGTCACTTTGAATCATCGAATCAGAATAAAACATTGAAGCATTTTAAGTCCAAAAAAGCTTGACAACTTTCAGTAAAATTTGATGCACCACATTGAACGAGATGATGAGGTGAGGGTTGATCAAACATACGAAGTAAATCAGCCAGTAATACGAACAAAAATAACACTGTTTCATTAACATGGATCATTTTACATACAAATTTCCGTACAATCGGTTGATAGAGTTTTATTTGATCTTGAAATTGTTTTCCCAATTCTACGACTGTCAAGAAATCTGTAAACAACCGGATTAGAAGTAGTAAACACAAGTGATTTTTGAGAATGATACATTTCGATATGTAAGTAATCAGTCAGATTCTAATAGGCATTAATCACAAAGAATAAGCCTCAATCAGCCTCATCCAGTTGTGAATGGCAGATTTGTTGAATTCTCGTTTTACCACGTGAGTGGATCACATTTTGTAATGGATCTATTAATCCATATGTTTACATCATTTTATTCTGTTAAAACACAAATACCATTGAAATATTATGATGAAGATGCAGATGGATTAATGACTTGATTTGATGGTAAGTCAGTAAGTTTCTTCGACCTAAATTTGTCACTGAGATTTCTCGATCACGATTTATTCCATGAATCAGAGATGGTCACTGTGTTCAGCAAAACAGCTTTATACACTTAGTGACATTCATAGCTTCTTTGCATCATCTGACAGCGATAAATTCTTCTGAAATAATGAAAATAAGAATAGGTAATGAAATATCTGTATAATGAATATGCATCTCTTTCAATAAATGTACGTTTAAACACAGAGTGACTTTGCATACAAGTTATCATGCCTATTCTCAGAGTTACATGTAGTGATAAGGTCATATGCTCATCTCTTATGACAAAATTTAAAAGAATATTGTCACTTCAACGACAGGATGAACGTTTCAATCCAGTCAACTCAGAAAAATATTTCACCTCTTTAAAAGTTATTTTAAAAGCATCTGACTGAGTGAGAGTCATCTAATATCTATCTTACAGTAGTCTAACAAAATCATTACCGGTCATTCAGTAATTCATCAGTTTGAACAGCTGACCGAAATGAATGTGTGTGAAATTGATGTTCTAGGTGTTCAATTTCGAGTGAAACATGTTGTTGAAAATACGATGGTCATCAGACAGCAACTCCTAGACAATAAACATTTATAAATCAAGTTTATGATAGAGAAGTATCAGAGAACATGAAATATGATTTGATAGTTTGTAGGATTCACAAGTTCAAACGGACGTCACTCACAACATCGCTTATTGTTGTACATTTGCTCAATTCAATTCACTCAGTCTAAAGAGAAGTGTCGTGTGGTTGAGATAATTTTTATACAAACTGAATTTCAGCGAAGTAAATAAAACAAACTTCAAACTGAATAATGTAAGAGCTCACTCGTTTGCAAAACCTCGAAATTAAGAGACGATATTTTTCTTAAACGAATTGTGATTTATTACAATCTTGTGTGTTCTTATATACAAATATTTCACCCGTAATTTTGTTAGTGAAAATATGCAAAGAATCTATGAATGTGACTAAGTGTATAAAGCTGTTTTGCTGAACACAGTGATTATCTTTGATTCATGGAATAAATCGTGGTCGAGAAAAGTCGGTGACAATTTTAGGTCGAAGAAACTTACTGACTTACCATCAAATCAAGCCATTAATCCATCTGCATCTTCATCATAATATTTAAACGGTATTTGTGTTTTAACAGAATAAAATGATGTAAATATGTGGATAAATAGCTCCAATAGAAAATGTGATCCACTCACGTGACAAAACGAGAATTCAACAAATCTGCCATTCACAACTGGATGAGGCTGATTGAGACTTATTCTTTGTGAGTAATGTCTATTAGAATCTGACTGATTACTTACATGTCGAAATGAATCATTCACAAAAATCACTTGTGTTTAGTTCTTTCAATACGGCTGTTGACAGATTTCTTGACAGTCGTAGAATCGGGAAAACAATTTCAAGATCAAATAAAACTCTATCAACCGATTGCACGGAAATTTGTATGTAAAATGATCCATGTTAACGAATCAATGTTATTTGTGTTCATATGACTGGCTGATTTACTTCGTATGTTTGATCAACCCTCACCTCATCATTTTGTTCAAAGTAGTGAATCAAATTTTACTGAAAGTTGTCAAGCTTTTTTGGACTTAAAATGCTTCAATGTTTTATTCTGAATCGATGATTCAAAGTAACTAATAGGAAGATCAAATTTAATGAGATCATATGTACATTGGTAACCAATCATGCTGGTAATTCAACCGATCGTTATTCAACATTCTTCCATCTATGAAAAATATGTGCTGACACTTATCCAATGACATTGATTGTTTGAAATTCCTGACCCCCTATTGATCAAAGTTCTCCTGAATGTCATTATCAATAATTGTTATTTAGTGATTCACTAACTTGTATACGAACAAACACTTTGTTGTCTGTAAAAAACTTTTTAATTGAATGTCACTGGTGAATTGTTTTGATTTGATTGGTTACAATTACAGTGACACAAACTCTTTTGATTGGATGTCAACATTTACACTTTTACATTTGAATTTTATTTCAATAAAAATTCTGTTAGACGATTTCCTCATTGTTCTTAAATGAAAATGTAACATCTAAACGAAGTCACATCCATTCTGTTCGACCACTATATTAAACCACTGGCTATTAATAGGCTTTGGGATAATAAGAGGAAATAAATTATTTATCGATCATGTAGAAGTGGAACTGATTGTGTCCAGGTATGTAGATTAAGGTAGCCAAATATTGTAATAATAAAGATGCAATGCATTCCGTCAAAAGTGTACTGTAGAACATTGAGAACGATTTCTCGAACCAGACACAGATTTGTAGTTACAACAGTGATTATTGTATCTGATAACTAATAAATTTGTTAACTCACAAAAGAACGAATAATTTCCATCTTCATATTTCAATTTATTATTGACATCTATATCATTTGAGCTTGTATGAATTGTCATCTGAGTTGAAGTATACGAGTAAATCACTGTGATTAGATAATGTCAAGGGTGAATGTGCAAATATGTTTTCTCTTGATACTGTAGAGTTCTGTTGTTTTACTTTAGAAGGGTTTTCACTGGAATCAAAATGCTGTTTCCTCGAGCACTACAGTCTGTAATCGAACAAAACATTGTTGTGTCATTTCATGAATGAATCAACATCAACATTAATTTCAATGATACATTGTACACTTTGTGCCGTTGATCAATACCCAATTATGAGAAGAAAACTAATCTGCTTAGGATAAGTAAGATTTAGATTAAAATTTATTTGTTAGTCTCTACTTATAACTTCATGTGTATTTTTCACATTGTTACTAGCAAATGTGTTGTAAGTACTTAATTTGGACGTACAATTCGTAGGTTCTTGCATGTAATCTATTATTCCTTAGTGTTCTGCATTATCCGTTCTCCGGCTGTTTTGCGAGGAGTGTTGAAGGCAGTTAGTAAGATATTTGGTTATTCTTTTGAGGTCAATATTATTATGATTGTAGATAGACATCCAATGTCTTCCTAAGGCCTGGCAGATGTTCCCATATCGAATACTAACAATCCCCTTCAATCATATCTTCCTCCTTGTATATCTTCAGGTGGAACGGGATGTCATTACATTAGAATCCATATATGCAAGCAAAAGTATGAGAGCTTCACAGTGTTTTTGATGTGCAGGTCAGTATGATAAGGATTGGATGTTTGCTTAGTCACTCATGTAGATAGTTTGTCAGATGTAAGATGAGTTTTTTGTTCCACTATCCTTATTATCACTTATTATTGATTGTTCGTTAAGGTTGGATGGTGTCGGCCTTTCAATTTAAAAATATATTTACGTTCTAATCAGGCTCATCACGTATTATTGATCTGAATTGTGTTGAGGTCCTGTAGAATAGACACTGGGAGGGAATCTACCGTAGATATCCGTCTAAAATAAATTAAAGTCTCAAACTTGTAGACCAAGTGGAATCAAGCGTTATATCAATAGTTTTATTCTTTATTATATTTTGATACAAAATAGAAATTCTCAGCACAGAGTATTTCAACAAGTTTCTTGCACAAAAAAAAGAACCGAAGAGAAGAATAAAGAAAAAAAGTTTAAAAAAAGAAATCTCAAAAACTGTACAAATTTTCAAATTACAGACATGTTAGGAAGGCCGGTTATTGTCAAGGTTAACTCTAACAACCTGTTCTTCACTGTGTATATTTGCTAAGTAAGGTATTATAGAACTTTTATACTTTTGCTTGCGTGCATAAACTTTAATGTAATTACGTCCCTTTCAACCATAAGATATACAAAGAGAAAGATAAGAGTCTGAGGGTTGGTTAGTATCTGATAAAATAACACCTGCCAGTAGTTTGTCTGCCCACAACCATAATGATTATAACCTCGAAAGATTCAACACAAACCTTGCTAACTGCCTTCAGCAATACAGCTGTCTTTTCTCAAAAGCCCGGGAAAGAATAATGGAAACAGTAAAGAGTAATAGGTAATACGCAAGAATTGACAAATTGTAAAAGTAAATGACAAGTAATCCCAAAATCATGCTATTTCTTAAAGTAGTGAGTCAGACGGAAAACCTCCTTTGATAACAACAAAACGTGAGAAGACCAAGAGCGATCAGAGAAAAAGGTGACAACAAGGTAATTAAACTTCAACACTGTGTTTATCAACGAATCTTCAATAGCAAAAGCATTATGAAACCTCTAAAAGGTGTTTAGATGCCGTTCATGTCTCGTGTTAAAATCAACAGCTTGATATTCAGACGGATTAAGTATAAGACCATTACCAGCAGACCGAAAATCAATACGAGACAAAAAAGCATTCATTTCTACGAGATGTAGAGAGGAAAAGATAGGCATACATAAAGTGTGATCATCCATGCATTTCAAAAACGTATTTTCTGTGGAAGACAGCAGATCATGCGGAAAAAAAGAGAAAAGAAGAGATGAAAGAACAGCTCCTTGTGGTACACCTTCATGAGACAGTAGAGACTCTAAACATTTTTCTACAGATACAGTGTACTGTTTCCTTCCAGAGAGGTAGGAACGTAGCCAGTTGGTTATCCAGCTGTCAGTGTTGACGCTGATTACTTTGTTAATTAAACGTTGTCTTGGTATAGAATCAAAAGCTGAAGTAGGCTTCAGAAAAGCGCATCGAACAAAGGTCTTATCCTTTTTCAAGTTGAACACTATATTGTGATGTAGAACAGCAACAGCATTTAAGGTGCTTCTTTTTGCATCTGTTAGCAAACCGATACGGATCAACATGCTCGTTTATCGCAGGGTGAAGTGAAAGTGATAAAAAAATTTTCATTGTTTTTACGAAGGCTGAAGTTATTTCAATAGATCGAAATTTTACATTGTTATCACTAGATACTTTCTTGGGTACTGGGATTATCTTCATCTTTTTCCACATTTTTGGTATGAGATTAGATCCGAAGGGTCTGTTAAAGATAGTCGTGAATGAATAACATAAGACCTCAGCACACTTTTAAAAAGGTTTGGGACAATATCAGGCCTTGAACATTGGGACAAATTAAGTGACTGGAGACATCTTTTGACATCAGTTTCAGTGAAACTAGGAGCACAGCTCTTCTTTGAACCTGTGGATGAAGGGAACATCACATCAGATGGCTGATGAACAAAAGACTTATTTAAGTCACAAACATTCAGTTGGTTATCGCTCTCAATCTGTCTGTCACCTGTAAATTTTTTAAATAGTGTCCACATACTTACAGAGTTCTTGCAAGACACGAGTTCTTGAGTAAACATAGAATTAAAACGTCTAATCTCCGGCTTTATCAGATCATTTAACTTACGAACTTCATTAGAGTTTTTCTTCTTGTACATTTCTTCTCTCACCCTCCATAGTCGTTTCAGTTGTGAAGGTGTAAGTTGAACAAAACTTACAAACACGGTTTCAGTGAGACAACAAATATCAAAACAGAATTCAAGGTAAAAAGTGATAACATCAGTAGTGATTTCCAGTGAGTCATCTGTAAATAATTCTCAGTTAGTCGTATAAAACATGTTTTTGGATATTTTCTTCTAAGTAATTCCTATGTTTGACTTTCTTGGTTTGATGTAAGAGTGTACTCTTCCCGTGCTTTTCATATGCGATTTATAGAGCGATACGAGCTAGACAATGGAGCACGTTTATGAGTCATGTTTATACCCACATCATTAATAAAAACAAAGTGCAAATGGGCATCTAAACGAGTAGGAAAATCTGCTGCATTTTGGTGACCTAGTGACGTAAGAAAGCTGCAGTCACATGAATTGAAATCACCACATACAACTGAAAGTGAATCACTAAAGGTTGTAACAGTGAACTCAGTGAGTTCATAAAAAAAAACAGGTAGCGGAGATGATGTGCAGTCTGGCCTAAGCAACCAATAAAGAGGAAATAAAGGCGAAAAAGGAGAAATTGAGCAAACGAAAGCGTAAATAAAGACGAAATGTCGCTTTTTCACATTCACGTCGGTTATTTAGGTGAAATATCGGTTTGTCCCGCTTACGTCGTGTATTTTGGGGATATTTGTCGACAATTATACATAATTATACGAATATGCCACATCCCGTAACTTTGTTTTCACAGACGTCGACAAAATACGTGACTCCGGGTCACGAAGACATTGGTAACATAAACGTATTTGTATTTATTCAGATGTTTTTGATGATGTCCTGGAGTTAGACAGTCGATAAAGTCGTTTGAAAACATGAATCAGGCAATCGAAGATCGACATCAATTTACGCTAACAGACGTAGCTACACCACCGCCAAAACTCTTTTTATTGTTTGATCGATCCTGACAATAAATTTTGAAATCACGTAGTAAAATTAGGCAGTCGTTTTGTAAATCATTTATTCAAGATTCTTGAATTGTGATGCCACTACAAATACGTCACATATTTTGACTTAGTAGGAACTGAAGATAGTACACTTTGTTGATAAGTGATCGGGAGTTAGAATTAAGCAGCTCGAGAATTGACATAAGATTAATGTTCACTCTCTTCAACGCATATAGCCAACCACAATGATGTCTTTTACAGTACTGTTTCGTAAGTTGTGAAGCGAAAGGTCGTGGGATTTTCATAAACGCGCCTGTATAGGTTATGCGATTAATGGGCATAATGAAACGTTAGAACAAAATAAAAAACAGATAACTTGTTAAAATAATTAAATGGCAGAAACAGGTAGCCTAGATATTCAAGCAGGCCGCAGTTAATAACAGATGCTGCGAATTCTATGTTTTAACAAACATATAGTAATGCATAATGAGTAATGACAATAGCAGATTATCGTCTTTGTTTCTCAATGTAGTTCGTTAATGACAGCAGAAACGATTGTAAACTCTTAAATGCTAAACACTTCCGTTTTCGGATACTCTACGACCTACTTAATGCCATGTAGTTTTCGCAAAAAGTCTTTGGAATAACTTACTGTTTACATGTGGTGTACCTCAGTGTTTTTATCATTCCAGATAGAGATTATTCTTTGTCAGATGGTTTCTTCCTTCTCCAGTACATCTTCAACGGAGACAAACGAATTCTTTGTACAATGTTCATTGAATTGTGAACTGAGAGATTCTACCAAAGTCAACTTTATAAATTGAATTTTGACTGTACTTTTTCATAAGTTTATCATGAAATGTCTGAATTGACCAGGTGAACACACTGGACAAGATAAAATAATTGCGTTCTAATTTTTCATATCTATTACTCACTCACTAACGTATTTACAACTGTTACACCTCGTCATAACATAGGTTGTCCACAAACATTCTCCATCTAACTCTGACCTGAACAAACTCTCCGAGCCGTTTACGGTTTTCATTCACCCTTTTGATGTCTGCTTCCAACTCACGACACAGTGAGTTCTTTGGCCTTCCAATTGTCTGTTGCCCTTTAGTATTCCAATTTAGAATATCGCATTCAACCTTACTTTCATTCAAATGGGATTCCATTGATATGCTCATTTATAAACACAATAAGTGTAAACATGAAGAACTCACTGATTATTCTTTAGACGAGTTGTTTAATAATTTATCTTACAATGGACAGTACAAATCCAATTTGTAATGAAAATTTCAATTTTGAATGATTCACTGTGTGATACCGTGAACGGACATCAGCTAACCAGTAACATCCTGATCATACTTTATTACCGATGGTTAAATATTAAACTGAATATATTAACATACATTTCAATGTAATAGATGCTTGTCAAATCACTTTCATAATCCCATCTAAACGGCTTTCAATTAGTTCAGGATAATACACAAAATATTCCATTTATGGCCAATGAGACATAAAAGTTTACATACCGATTAATCATATTCTATTAGTCAACCTAAACAATCATAATTATACTGAGAATCGTTCAGGAATCTGTAATCTCTAATGATAAATGAGTGAAATTATCATGGTAAGTAAATCTGTTACTGTTTAGAGGAGAAACTACATAGAATCTCAATCATCATTTGCTTGATAGAGAGCTAATTTTAAAGGCAGTAATTCCCAGAGGTCTAATGAAACGCAGTGTCCGGAAAACAGCCCATCAATATCCGATGTGAGACTTATATCATCAATCACAATAAATGATATCTGAGATTTTCGGCTGTAGGCTATTCGATTCAAACTCAGTCAGCTGGATGTTGAGTCCTCGAATTTAATGCTGAAAATTTCAGCTTCAATTCATAGACGGGTTGTAGATCTCCAAGAAATACCGCGAGAAGACAGTCACCAAATACGATTATCCATCAGGAACATATTACAATCCATGATCAGTATTTGTTTGACGTGAACATAATGTTAAAAACCAACATCAACAGTTAACACTATAAACCATGATCTTATGAAAATGTCTGTTTATAATACATGGAGAAAAACCCGGTCAACCTCCAATTTCACTAAGCACTTATCATTATCCCACTGACAAGATTCCATAAACACAATTCAAGTCTCATCCAGGACCTACCAGTCTCATGCCCGGGTGCTTAGCAACTAAACTTTTGAGCCGTCAACATTTAACACTGTCGATGTCGAACTCTAACCAATCCACAAGAACGAGCATCATATCCACCATTGTTTTTAGTGAGCTACAATCTCACAACAGACGCGTTGAACTTCACTGGTCACTGCATCTCACTAGATCTCCAAGATATACCACTTGGAGCCAGTCACCCGTCAGCATATGTTGATTCATATCAGAAATAACTTTCATTCCTAGCTTTGAAATCAGATGCTCTGTGAGTTAGATCTAAGGTTTCATCATCTTCTGAAGGTATCGCTGTGGAGTTTTAATATTTAACGATTCGATACCCAAATAGTTTCAAGCTCCTGAAATGCTGTCTTATATTCACATAATGATATCGTTATATTAATCATCCAGGACCTCCTACCAATCGCTTCCTATAAGGAAACCTAAATAATTCATTGAAAGGTCTTCAGAACCTAAAATATAATAAAAGATAGTTAACTCATCTAACGTTCTCCAGAAAAACAAAGTGAATGATTAGTTCTCTGTTATCTTGATTCAATCATTATCAATCTTGGTGCCATTGGTATCATGGTTTTTAGAAGCTTATAGAATATCAAGATCACTGTATGGTTCTAACACTATGATTAATCTTCTCGAAGTCCATTGCTTGAACCTATTCAGAAAGTGTATCAAGATATCTTTTGCTTGGAAGAATGATCTATTTTTCTTTCTATAACTAATTAGTTCATATTTCTTGATGATGAAATGACTTGATAATTCGCAGCTTTGTTGACTAAAACTGTACAAATAATTGTCTATTGATGTATGAATGATGGAATTGACTCATTGTCAGCTGATAGAATTACATCATTTATTTGACAGGATTCATTTCATTTCTTATTTCTTTTTATCGATTTGACTTCATGAATGTACATGCATATTGAAAAATTCTATGGCTTACATAGTCTACAGATGCTATTCATTCACATATTTTTGCATTATTCAAACTGATAATTCTTTTTGATAATGTGTACTACTAATGTCTGCAGATATAAGTAGTATGTATCATCAAGAGAAAGTGGAATATCTCGAAGTATGAGGTCGAGAAAAGTTGATGAGAAGTGGATGAGAACACAGAGTGATTAGTATAGCTACGAAGGAGCAATGACGTCTGAGATGATTGATTGACATTTTGCAAATAAAGTATATATTATATATAGTTTTCGGTATTTGTGTAATTCTGTATACAGATATATTCGATTGTCACCAGTCGTGTAGTTGTTTACTACACAGATAGTGTTATATGCGAAACTAAATGAATTCGGACATGTGAGTTACTAGATTCTTACATCACCTCTTAAAATGTCATTATTTTCACTTAAACTGATCCATAAATTAGGTTTGAATATGAATTTGTTGACACATAATGTTGACATTTGACGAAAAGGACTGTTAACTGTGTAGCTGGTTTCCGATTAATTCCGCTGTTTGACATGGCAACTATCTTCATTTTCTTTATTGAATAAGTCAGCGAATCAGTTCATCAAAACAATATTACTTCTGGTATAACTGTACATCAGCTCAAGATATAACATCACCAATTTAGACTGCTATATTCATCTAGCGATTTCTAGTCTTTATTACTATCTAACCTGATGTGAAATTAATCATTCATGAATACAATCGATAAGTTAGTGAAATCTGAAAAATTCTCTTCAAACAAACTGTCATTTTTGATGTTGATGGTTGAGTCTAATCAATCCAGATGTATTGATACCATTATCATCTACAAACCAACCTCATTTAGTATAACTACGGTTCTTCATTGAATAATACACAAAATTTAGTTACAAACTTCAACTTGTGAGGTGTCTGGGACGTTTAAACACGTCCTTCAAGTATGAAAATAAGAAGGCTTCCTGTAACAGTAACATAAAGAAAGATTGTAACATACGATATTACAAAGGAGAGCTAATAGCTGTGTCTAAATTCGATAACAGTTTACGAAGAACCGAGACCTAAATCAAGAGCAAAACCATGTGCAAACTATGGCGTCTAAACAAATGCACAAACTGTGGATAACCGCTACAGTGATTAACGTACAGTGATGATAATGATAAATACAATGATAGGTACAATAAACGTTATAAGTATATGTGAACATTTCAGAATACTACACTACAACTTACGTTACAACATAAGTGTCAAAATTATTGGGAATACAACTGCTTACTCAATGTAATTAAGTAGTATAAAACACAATATACAAAAGAGTGGAAAGTGAGCGAGTAGAAACAAAGAAACAAATTTAACACTCAATAACAAATATTCAAATTGTGATTCAGTTAACAATAGTGATGAATATTCATTCCGATTCCATAAATATAATAAAGGAATATGAATGTCAAGTAGTTGAATGTAGTTAGTAGATAACTACGCAATTACGTTTTGTTATTTAACACTGATCAGTAGGATATATCTACAATGTTTAGGGTATTGATGTTCCTTTAATGATTCGAATCAGGATCATCAAGCTTTATAGTCCATGATGTAACCACCTACCTATTTACACGTCATGTAGACATAAGAAAGACTACATACAACCACATAATATTTCATCTTAGTCTTCTTGATATCTAGTCATAATCTTTGTTTCTTCACACAGGTTCCTGATCCTCAGTTAGCTTTAGTAATTAGGTGGACATTCTCAAGGTCATTTTGGAGCCACTCAAAGGTCATCCACAAATTATTGTCTCATTAATAATAGAACATTGCCTATTCCCTACTAATCTATCGGAGAAATAAGTAGTATTGTCATGTAATTTGAAATTTCTAAAAGAAATTCATTATTTGTATCTTTTTATTTTCCCTTTCAATCTAATGGTAACTATTCTATTCAGATTAGGTTCTCTATTCAAGACCTAAGAACTTTCTCTTCCTGTTAGTGAAAATATATCAGTTCCTTTTGGAATATTCCCATTTATCTGAATCTTACAGCTTTAGATATATACAATTCATATAAATACTTATGTGGTGTATGTTACTGATGTTGACAGATATAAGTAATATTTATCATCAATCGAATGTGAAATGCCCGATGGCAGAAGGCTAAGAATGTTCGAAGAGCAGAGTATTAGGACAGACAATGAATGGTGTAGCGATAATGATGATGATGATGCGCACTAATGAGGAATCCCACATTAGAACGAATCTGCCATCCAATGCCTCGAGGTTTTCCATGGTGGTCTAGCTTCAACTGACTCATCATCTGAACTAAGGAAAATACTATATTATGTACAAAAACCCTTCTGAATGATGTAATAGATAATCTATAGTTTGATAAATGAATTGCTATGAACACAGCTTAGTAGCTTTATGCTGACTCCACATCTGAAGCAAGTTTCTTCTTCGGTTCTGATGGCCATTAAGATATATATATATATATGTTACTAATCCTCGTATACAATCATCGACTTAAATCACGTTGTTGAATAAGTGCGTTAAATTGGTCAAATACGAGAATGGATTTCGAAAACTCAGTAACGTTAAATGGTCGATGGTTTGCATAATTTGCCTTTCAATCACCTCACGAGATAAATTAAATTCTACTTTGATTATAACTAACAAATGTCAGCATGGTATAAAACTAATCACAATAACTGACATAGGATTTTAAACTCGGTTTCTTCGTGACACAGTTCTACTGTCGTGACGTTTTGACTGATCTTAAAATGATGATAGAATAGATCCTGGATAACAGCGCGAAAGTCATTCATCCATTTGACTAAATAGAGTTTATGGCATTGTAGCTCATGTCAGTTGGTGATGAAAACCCCTTTCATCTAATTCCTAACCTTACTCATCAACTGTAAATCGTAATCTTTGTTTTTCACATTGGTTTATAACTATCACTCTGAAGGTGAAATTAAGGTCGCTCAAATGTTTTCAGACATTATAGTTTCATCGTGTCTTATTCACTACCAGTAGTCATTCTCCCAATCATGGTACATACTAAAGTGTACTTGTCATTACGTATTAGATTGAAAGCTCTAGTCGTTACTGAATGCATGTTTCTTATTCCACTGATTAGCAGTATGCCATAAAGAACACAGTTATGCCTAAATAGAAATCTCCAGTGGAAATCACATTCATTTAAGTAGTATTGACATACAAATGAACAAGAAATTTGATTATAAATACTGAATACCACTACAATCTTTACAAAACCCTCCTTCTGATTATATTAGCTAATTAAACTAGAGGCTGGACAAGTATATTGAAAACTCTTTGTGACATATAGATATCCTGTATTAGATCATGAATACTCACTGCTTACAAGTCTCATACTAAGACAAAACCGTAGTCTAATGATTTTTGATTTTCAATGATCAACTATTTAAAATGAGTCAAGGATGACAACTGTAAGTAATATTAAAGAAGAATGCGTCAAAATGACCTCGCAGTCACGATGAATAAGACAGTCTGTAACTGTAGAAGAGCTACAGATGGAGTTAAATGTCATAATGCATAGATTAAAAGATATAATTAGATATTCTTATGTTTCGTCACTCATGATAATTTACTTCTTCAGAGAATGTGTGTTAAAGAAAAGAAGGAAACGAGAAAGAGAAAACGAGAGAAAAAAGAACAGTACACCGAATCCTTCAAAGATCATTCTAAATGTATATGAAGGTTACAAATGTGAAAATAACCCGACCACATTGTTTCTCTTGTCTCTAAGAGAAACAAAATTGGATCAACTATCTTCGTATAACATGTAGATATTAATTTTCTTACTGATGATGAAAACAAAGAAAAAAAGAAGAAAAAAACAAGAAAATCAATCAATACGATCAATGACGTTTTTCTTCTGAATTTTTTTAAATTTTTGAATAGACAGAGAAATAAAAAAGTGAAGGTATTGTTTATTTGAATGTTTCCATGGATTAAGATTAAGTAGTTGAGTAGGTGTATGGTATTGGTTTGAGTTGTGAAGTGATAGACGAACACTGGAATGTACATTTGTCTAGCTGATGAGTCTTAAATAGGACGAAATCTGTATCCTGGATTTCGTTGTTAGTCATTTACTATCTTTGTTCAGAATGCTTGTGAATAAACGTATTATGGAGGCAATCCGTATAGGATGCACATATGTTAATAAAAGATTGATAAATTGCAGTCCATAAGAACAATGAGAAGATTGAAGTAAAAGAATATGTAGCCAATTTAAACTTACATGTACAAGCATGTGGCTTTCAGGACTCATTAGCTAAGTGGATAACGCGAACGACACTAGGTTCGAGTTCCATAGCGAACATCAACTCTGGGATTCTGTTACACCTAACTGACGAGTCCCGAATAGAACGAAATGCACGTATTTTCATTCCACTGCTAGCCACTATCCATCTTCGTTTGAGAAGAGATTACACTTTCTGTTTATCCTATTACTGAGTGATTCATTCGTTCATTACATAGATTGTCTGTTTAAAGGAACATAATCTGTAGTTTCAAACTCCTGTGAATAAAGATTGAGCGTAACAATGTTTGGGTACGCAAATAAAAGATTTGTCAATTGAGTTTCCGTTCAAAAATTACATTGATGTTTTGAGAAACTACAACAGGATATTTTAACTACTTATAATATTGTAATAAGTAGTCTAAAAACATCTACATAGAATAGTAAGCTAATTCGTAAACAAACTACAAGTAAAGAAAATCTATTAATGAAATGACTACTGAAAGACAGCAGAGAATCTAATTAGCTCATTATTTTCTTGATAACGGTTTAAGAAAAAATCTAAAAACAGTATTTATTTTTCCTCCCAAATTCCCTGGTACAGTCGAGAGTGGGTAATGTCGGCTATCCTAACTGAAATACTCTCACATGACCACATGCATACAACCACTGACAATGAAGTTTTACTCATTATCTTATCGTATCATTACTGTTGTTTGCGAAATTGAGAAGGCGATAAGCGATCTCAAGGATGAGAAACGTTATCTCTCCTTCTACAAATGCTCTCACATAGTCATTCGTATACACCCACTGCCAGAGAAATCCCACTGACTGTTTTCCCGTAGCATTACTGTTGTTTACAATATTGAGAAGATGAAAATCAAATATCCGATACCTTAACCAGGTTGGTGGATACGAAGGATCATCTCAGGGAATTTGAAAAACCCTGATACCAAACCAATGATGCGTATGGGCTCCAGTATTCCCAGGGAAAAAATAACGTATGGACCAATTGTTGATCACCGGCTACCACGGACCCGCTTCTCGTCACCTTACTCTACGGCCTCATGGATTACTCCTTTAAGTCATAGGCTCTGGGTGTAACACACTAAGAAAATCACCCGCTTCATTCTGTGTACCCGGGTAGTGTTCCCGCTCACACACAAATCGATCAGTTTATGTGGTACATATGTTGAGTTATTTACTCACTCGCTCACCCATTCAATCACTCGCACACTCAAGTACTCACTCACACACACACTCACTCAGGCAATTACTTGCATACCCAATTACTCACTCATTCACTCAATTCACTCAATCACTTCATTGTGTGATATTCTATGTATTCGGTACCTAATAAGAACATTTTATTAAATAACAATCAACGAATATCACAATACATGACGTGTAATAATTCATTCAATTCTCCTACTCAATATTCAATTTCAATATTACTTATCGTATCATTGTTAAGTAGCTAAACCATGTATATTCATGTTCCTCTAATTATAAGCTTTATTTTGACCTACAGACTACTATTATAATACGATTAACCATTCTTGAGTTATGCCCTGTCGATTATGAATTACTCTGTCACATATTCCATAGCCACTTTGGTTAGATCTTGTCAAAACGTTGTTTTTCTATCAAGTGGTTTGTTCAGTTTGTTTATAAAACGAGTAGTATGTTGGAGTCCCAGAGTGAATATCAACACTGAGATGTAAGTATGTACAGCTGACTGGTCCTAAATAAGACAAAACGCTTGTCGTGGTTTCCACTGCTTGACACTATCCATCTGTGTTTATAATGTCTGTGACCTAAGGCAATATTGATGCATTCCGCACAAGATGCACAATTACAGTTCTAAATAACAATGGGAAAACATCCTGAATGTGGACTAATGAGGGGTCCCATACTTGAACGAATCAGCCGTTTAGTCCTTCTAGATTTTCAGTGGTGATCCAGCTTACATTGACTCATGAATTAAACTATTAAACTTAACACAATCTCCACAAGCTTCTACTCTGATATTCATATTATTGTGCTATGATTATGAATCTTATTTTGTTCAAATGAATTAGCTTTGTTTAGAGAAGATGTTGAATAATCTAACAATATCCATAGACAAATAACTTGATGTCATTTTTTCACGACCTTTAGGAAATTTGGATTCCCTGGATGGTCATTTCGTCTCAGTATAGGACACCTCAGCAATGCATATTCACGATCTCACTCGTCAGTATCAAATAAGAAAACCCATAGGTTTCATGCGCGAGTGCTTAACCTCTAGACTACTGAACCGGATGGCAGTCAACTGTATTAACGTCCAATCTGTTATTCATTATGTGTTATTCTTACAATCTGAAGCAGATTACTTCAGCGTTGCAAAGATATCTTTGTGATGTTTGATTCGAGTTTATTTTATGTCACAACATTTTAAATTAGCTTGAAACAAAGTTGAAAACGAAAAATTCATGAAGCGAATTTGCAATTTTACATTGAATTTGTCATATTTAATTTAAACTCCTAATGAATCATGTTGTGGTGTTTGCTACTGATGTCGACAGATATAAGTAGTCTGTTTCATCAATCGAAAGTAACAATGTCTTGCTGATTGTACTGATGTAGTGGTACCCTCAGCAGTGCTCATCCACGAGTTGTACCATTGAAATTACTAAAATATCCACAAAAGCCCTCCTGATATGAATCAATATATGCTCAATCGTTACTGGCTTCAAGTATTATTTCTTGGAGATCTAGTAAGAAGCAGTGATCAGTGAAGTTCAACGCATCTGTTGTCACTCGCTGTAACAATCCACCTGAGCTAAAATTCTTCTCCACCATCTAGACTTTGACAGCTTTGGATGTTGGTTGGCTCAGAGGTCAAGTGGTTTAGCGCTCGCACATGGGACTGATATATCCTGGGTGAGACTTGAATTGTGTTTATGGAGTCTTGTCGGTGAGATAATGATACATAGAACGTGATTTCTTGTTTAAAATACTAATACTGATGACGACGATTGATCAAAATCTGATATCCGATAACCGTGAGAAGTATCAACCCGTCGAATGTAAGTGTATCGAGATTAGTGATGACAGTTTCACAGATACACAAACTTGAGAATTCTGTAAGATTACAATAACTACGACTATATGAAATAACATGGTAAACATTTTCTGTGATTATTGATGGCTGGTGCCAAATATTCCCTGAGAGGTTGATAGACTACTTGCTATCTAATAATTTTCTCATTGGAAACTAATCTGTAATTGCAAAATGAGAATCTTATTCATTTTTCTGTTGTTTGCTTGTCGATGATTGTCAGTCATATGAATGCATCATTAGAAAGCGACATTCCTTTCTATACTCAAAGTAAATATCACTCTCAATACACAATAGAAAAGATCAGATAACCTAATTATTATTATAAAATATAGAGAAAAACAACAAAAGTTTTCATCATTGACATTTCAACAAACAACAAATGAGGTCAACAGACAGAGATCGGCATATCACACGTTCAGATAATGTACACTATTATTTACACTAATGTTCAATTAAGAAAAATATTTCTTTTACAGAAACGTTAAGTAGATTAGAAGAACTGAAAAAAATTTACTGATTTTGAGTAATATTCAAACACATAATCGTGATTGAATCGCCAAAGTACAGTCCTCAGTGTGAACGGTTTCACGAGTGCGAGAGTAGAACGTGTTGTGTTCACGTCGAACAAATACTGTTCATCGAGGACAAATCTCATTTTTCCGTTAAAGCAATTTAACTTAAATAAATCTGTTTTCCAATTTTGCGCAAAATTATTGTCTTAGGTGAAACTGCTCATGATTGTATTGGTGAAATATTTATGCACAAAACAACCATTCAGGATGTTGCAAAAACTCCTGTAATTGAGCTGCGCATGCGGAATCGTGGTCGCACACTGCCGTGCAGTCTCATTTCAGAACGAAACTGTCGTTTGTGTTTCCATATTTTCAAAGGTGGTTTGACATTCATCGACTGGTGTTATTAGTCAAAACCTCTACAATCTGATCAACCATATACACAACCCTAAATTCTAAAATGTTTGGATTGTATTTTAATTTGCTGGTTATTTTATTACTTTTGTTAAACAATCCAGATCGTCCATTTGAATCAAGAAAACCGTATTGGAAGAGGACAATTTTCACCCTGCGATAAATGTCGTAAATAAAATGTAAGGCCTCTTCAATCAACTCTCACATTAATGATTAAACATTCCCATACTTGAATTCTAATAAGTCGAAATGCAAATGTCGACTGACAATCACATCATTCGGAAGTGATATTATACACGTTTATGCTAGAAGCTGGCTCATGTAACTCTCCATAATAACATTCGAAATGAAGCATCTTCCACAGACTGAAACAGAGATCTGTTTACAGTGGCTTAGACAGATAAAAAGAACTTATCTTGATGAAATTCTCTTCAGTCCCCATAGTTATATTATCCAAATAAATCATTCAAACAGCGATCAGATTTACATCATAATGCTTCTTTCAAAACTGTTAAGATGTGACATGTAATGATGTGACACATTGAATGAATTTGTCAGAATATTGGTGACAAATGAAGTTGGATTGGTTGGCGTAAGGGACAGTTATGTTATCCCACATGAGAAGTCGTGCAAAGTGTAAAATTATATGTACGAGGTACAAGGTGTTAAATGGTAGTGATTGCTGGATAAACATCCCCTCAATTCTCTGCATCGGGTATTCCACATTTCCTTTTACAGAAAATGGAAAACGTTGAAGAGAATATATAATTCGAGTGGATGAACTACATGGAATTTAATGGGTTGTCTTTTGAAGAAAATTAGGAATGTGTACAACATTCTTAATTACAAATATGGGTGAGAATACAATTTTGTTGACTAGGTCAACTCGAACAACCTGTTCGTCTCAAAATATATTCGCTAGAAAAGGTTGCTATAACGCTCGGTTTCTCGTCCCCTACACGTATGGGACTTTCATTTACCTTAGACAAATATCTAGGCTAGACTCCCTCCCAGGGTGTATTCTACAGAACGTCAACACAATTCAGGACAATAACACGTGATTAGCCTGACTGGAACGTAAATATATATTTTCACGTCAAAAAGCCGACACAATCCACCAACGTTGAACAATCAGTTACATGTAATACTAAGGACAGAGGAAATAATAACTTATCTAATACCTGTCAGACTCGTCCACACATCAAAAGCATTGTGAAGCTTCTATTATTTTGCTTGCATACATGTATTATAATATACTGAAATCTCGTCTTACCAGGAGATATACACGGAGAAATATATAAATAAAGGATATGGTGAGTATCCGGTGAGGTAACAACTGCTAGGTCTCAGGAAGACATTGAACGTCTGTATACAATCATATTTTCAATGATCTCAAAATATTAACCAAGCATCTTGCTTACTACCTTCAGCACTCTTCGCAACGCACTAAAGTCTTTATTTCACAAGACCGTAAATGGAAAATGTAGCACAGTAAGTAATAATAGGTTACATGCAAGAACTATCAAATTATACAGTCAAATTGAGTACTTACAACATATTCACTTGTAACACTATGTAAAATACACAAGAAAGTACAAGGAGAGACTACCCATTAGGTTCTAATCTAGATCTCACTTATCCTGAACAGACTAGTTTTCTTCTCATAATTAGAGACTGATCAACAGCATAGAGTGTACAATGTATCATTGAAACAAATTTTGATGTCGATTCATTCATGAATTTACACAACGGTGTTTTGTTATACCAAACTGTGATGCTCGCGAATACAACATTTTGATTACTGTCAAAACCCTTCTAAAGTAGAACAATGCACCTCCACTGTATCAAGAGAACATCTATTTGCAAGCTCAAATAATATGAGGAAATGATTCATTGAAATACTAAAATGGAAATCAGTCCTTCCCTAGCGTGTAAACAACTTTACTAGTATTCAGATACAATAATCACTGTCGTAACTATAAATCTGTGTCCGGTTCGAGAAGTCGTTCTCAATCTTCAAAAACTCACTTTCAACAGAATAAATTGTTTCTCTATTAATACAATCTTTGACGAACTCAATCTACATAACTGGACACAGCCAGTCATACTTCTACATCATGGATACCAAATTTAATATCTTTTTTAATCCGAATACCTTTTAACAGCCAATGGTATAACATGATGATCAAACAGAATGGATGTGACTGCGTTAAGAAGTTACAATTTCATATTAAACGATGATGAAATCGTTTTACAGAATTTCTATTTAGCTAAACTACTTTGAGTGAGATAATGAAGTGAGTATGAGCCGAACATGCGAGGTAAATGAGTGCATCGTAAAAATTGAACTTCCATTCCATGAGATAACGTTCTTTTATTCACCTGAGCCGTTTTAGATTCAAATCTCCATATGATCTGTTGATACGATGTTCTATGATCTTGAACGCATTATCCGAGTTCTGTAACTGTGAAGAAATCTGTCAACAAAAGGATTGGAAGAACTTTAAAACGTGATTTTTGAGTGTGATTCATATCGATATGTAAGTAATCAGTCCGATTCTATTAGACATATACAGTATCATCATTATCATTACTCACAAACAATAAGTCTCAATCAGCCTCATCACGTTGTGATTGACAGTTTAAAAGGATTCGGTCGGATGGAAATACATTTTGTGGTGGAGGCACTATCCATATGTTTAGATCTTCTCGGTACATTAGACTAGAATTCCCGTTGAAATATTACGAAAGTCAAGTCAGTTACTTTGATGGTTCTTCTGATGGTAAGTCCATAATTTTCTTCAAACTAAAATTGTTATTGAGTTTTCTCGATCACAAATTAATCTCATGAATCAAAGTTGATTCAATTTCTTCAGTGAATCAGTCGCTTGCTCTTCGTAACATGCCGAACCTTTTCCTCAAATTTTCTGTGATGTGACGCCTTATAGCCAATTAAATTAAGTCTATGGAATTCCTTTAAATCTTCAGTCTAATTCGAATTCATTTATCCATTCAATGTGAAATCATCAATCAATTTGCATGTTTTCTTTATTAAAATTAAAGGTCAGAATGCACTACGGAAGAATCTCAAATGAATTAAAAAGACATCTGAATGCTTGAGTTTGATGTTTTAAATGAAAGTGGGTTCTTATATTATTCAGTTGTAGATTGTGTTGTTTCCTTTTCTCACATTCATTTCGTATAATTAATATCTCATCGATCCGACACTTCTTTTTGGGCTGAGTGAATCAAACTGAACAAATGTGCAGCAATGAGCCATGTTCTGAGTGGAGTCAGTTTGAACTTGTAAAGCCTACAAAATATCAAATCATATTTGTTGACTTCCAATACTCTTCTAGCACTTATTTGGTTCATACTTGATCTCTGTAATCATATTCGTATGATTATGATCTCCGAATCCAGACACTTTCTGAAGGAGCTGAATATTGAACAACCATGAAAAGTCCGCAAGTACACAATGTTTTACTCGAACTTAAATACCTAGAACATCAAGTCTACATATATTCACTTCGGTCTGCTGTCCGAACCGATGAATAACTGACTCTCAGAAAATGATTATTTTTGGCTATTGTCAGATAGATATTAAATTACTCTTACTCAGTCAAAAAATCATTGGACAAATTTGAGCGGACGTGAAATAAATTTACCTAAGTCAGTTGATTGAAAAGTTCATTATACCATTGAAGCGACATTATTCCTTGAAACATCTCCATTTCATGTAGATGTCGGAATGAAATTGATAACTTGTGTGCAAATGTATTCCGGGTTACAAAGTACATTAAATAAAAGAGATGGATTTTCATTTCACAGATATTTCATTATCTATTTTCGTATTTTCAATAATTCAGAGGGATTATTCACTGTCAAATGATCTCATGAAGGAGAAGATAATGGTACACGTAAGTCAACACATATAAGACCTGCACACTTACACCTTCACGGATTGTAATCACTCAATATTCGTGAGATTCAAATCTCCTTAGAAACTGAAAATGTTGGAAGTTCTTACATTTTTGAAAAACGATGATTGATATGTATGTGAAATCCACTCACCATTTGAATACATTGAATTGGACTTGAAGATCAGTTAACATGAACTGGTAATGATTAGATCTGGAAAGTCAAAAATTGATCACCATAGATAAACCAGGTCAAAATCTCATTTTGCCTGTTGTGAAACAAATGAGGAGTTTCATTTTCGTTTAAAAACTACGATAAACCTGGGCGGAAAATCGTTGCTTCAAAAAAACGAATCGTATTATATGTTTGTCACAAAGCCATTCCTATGCACATCATATTCATCTACACTTCCATTCGTCGCATAGTCATTCCTATACATTATCCACTCACATTAGGAAATCGTTAAGATTACACATTCAATTCTATTCGTCTCTCATCTACAACAAACAAAC
Organism: Schistosoma margrebowiei; assembly: GCA_944470205.2. Classification (NCBI taxonomy): domain Eukaryota; kingdom Metazoa; phylum Platyhelminthes; class Trematoda; order Strigeidida; family Schistosomatidae; genus Schistosoma; species Schistosoma margrebowiei. The sequence goes on from OX104028.1 coordinate 224,556, forward strand.
ACTGTGGTCACAGTTACTTGATCGATTTAAATATCCATGTGTTAGGTGATCAATGAGATTCTCAAGTTGCATTTGTGAATAAACGCTACACAACTTATGTCATACGTACTTGGAGTCGATTGTTTCAAGGAAAATTATAGAAAATATTGCGTATGTGCGAATAACTATGCAGTATTACACCTTCAGTGATTCAACAGTAATACAATAGTAATACAGATTCAGAAACTGGGCATTTAACATTAGTTTGGAAGGATGCGTGCTCGTTTTATTCACATGAAGTTGACTTCAATGTTTTGAGATGCAAAGTTGAACAGCTACTGCATAAGGAAAGTGCCTGTACCCGTAGATCGGTTCCAGAAGGATCTTGGAGTGACCGAAGTCATCAACTGAAGACCACCGATCAGTGCCATGCGGTTGCAGCTAAGACGTTTACAACACTGTGGGTTTTAAGACGGACATTCACCAAGTTAGATACTAACATGATCACCACAGTATACACAACCTTCGTGAGAAATAAGCCTGAATAATGGATTGACGCTGTTGGTTCTTATTTAAAAGTTGACCTGCAAAAAATGCTGAGTGCAGTTACCCTTGCGATTCCAGAACTCCGATGTTTACAACAAAAAGAGGATTGAAATACAAGACCTCTTTACTGTGTTTTATTGTAGACGGAGATGTGACCTCATTTCGATGCACAGAATACAAGAAATGATTTTGGACCCAAAATAATTTATCATTTGCTTCCCACTAGATGTGTTCATCTCAGAGAACAAAGTAAACGTGTAGTAGAGTCAAGAACGAGCAAAATATACGTGGCATACAGGTTTTCACACATTCATATTCTGAAGTTTTCGATGAATAAATGGAAACAGTGTGCCTTACAACTAACTAGAATCCTCGGCATTAACAAACGAGCCTGCTACGCTTTCCTCAAAAACGTACTACTAAATCATGTATTGTGTACTAATTTCGAGTGCTGGGAAGATAAACATTTCATGAAAACGTCGATAACTCCACCACGTTACATAGTCATTCAGATCTGATGCGAATAACAGATATTAGAGTAATTGCAAAGCCAGTCACGGAGTTGACCACAAGTTTGGTACATGTTTATCCAGTGCTAAATTGCACTCACATAATTCCTGTGTATTTCGTAATGATGAATGTCTAAAATGTTGTACAATTGGTTACATTCGGTCAGTCTGTAGAACTACATTTAGTATTGACACTAATGAAGATAAACACTGTAGTTCGGATTTTATTAAATTGTGAGATTCTAGTGATAACTTATCTTTTACAACACTTCGGAAAATAATGTTCATACTCAGTAGCGACGATATACCTCCCTTGATTAATTCCATGACTGTTATGTTGAGATAGAAAGTATATAGTAATACTTCAGTCCAGAATTTAATGACGCTTTGTTTGCCTTATATAAACCTGAAAGCAAACGTTAACTGGAACAAAATTTTGTTCCACGTGACATTTGTTGAGGAAGCCGAAGCGATCGCCATCCTAAAAACAATTAATGCAGCAAAATAAATAAGAGAAAAAACATTTCAGAAGAATCAAATCCTGAATATGAATCGAATGCTTATCGGAAATCTGGTGCGATTTTGTTAGATGCTGATTCTTGAATGACATTCTTACTAAATTGGAGGAATAACATTTCAGAAGAATCAAATCCTGAAGATGTCATGTTAAATGCTACTTGTGCTCATCATATTTGTTTTTTGGTGGGAAAGTCAATAATTATTTATTTATTTTCCTCAACACATAAACATTGATACAACAAGGCACAGAGTATATATGCGCCACATAAATCACTCGATCTGTGTGAGGGCTAGGCTATATTCCGTTTGCTGTGGAGCGTTCGACCTAAAGGTGCAATCCACAAGGCGGTGAAGCAACGTGAGAAATTCAGTTTCATGGTAGCCGCTGACTCATAATTGATTCACACGTCATTTATTCACTCCGAATCTCAGAGCCTATGTGCACCATTGATTAGTACTCAGGATTTTCCAATTTCGCTTATGTGGCTACTCCATATCCAACAACATGCTTTATTCGCCAGCCACTCGCACTTTGTCCTCGCCTACTCGCGAGACATCAAGGAGTAGGACGTCCTTGGCAGGAAATGTGCGCACGTGGCCATGTAAGAGCATTTGTAGTGAGAGTGAGAGTGAGCTGACTCTCCTCACTCTCGGCCGTATCATGGCACTTAGGGGCTCCTAATGTGGGAAACCTGAAACAAGTTCAAAATCAATTTCAACCTAAAATTTGATCGGATGATTCAATATCAAATGTTGTATATAAAATATTATTTCATGGAGAAAACAGTGTTTGAAGAGCTATGCTTCGAATTGCAGACATCAATGATATAATTATACACATTGGCATATTATTCAGATACGCTTCCAGAAACCAGATGACTGTGTCACACAGAGTCCACATGCAAGACATAGCTGAACAAATGAACGATAAACCTAAGGAGAAGTACAACCCATTAAAGAAATTCGGACTCCTATTTAAACTGTTAAGATTTTGATAATTTTACGAATTAATGGTTTCTTCGTACTTGATGGCCTATGATTTCGAGTTTTCAAAAACAACAAGTTCGTGTGTGTTCATTCAGTTTCTCACAGCACAATTCAGAACAATGAAACTGAACATCTTCAGTGACAACCGTGAAGTATGTGTGCTCCGAAAACTGCAATTCATTGTGCAACGCTGGATACTTATTTTTCAACAGCACTTAGCACACCAAACTATCAACTCTATCGGTATCCTTTGTGAAGCTGAGAAAGACAACTCCGTTTTAGCTCGTTTGGAGGAATAAGGTTTGAGTGAAAATGATGGCCGTTTATTGCTTATGTCAATAATGAAAATTTGGGAGGAATCACAATCAGTCTAGATAACACCGAATTAACCTTGGTTTGTCGCTCATCAGTAATCTTACAATGAATAATGAAGTAACGAACGTTGACGATGGACATTCACAACAAACTCATTGTTGATTGCAATTAACACAAAATAAAGTAAACACATGACTATTAATTCGGAAAAAAGTGTTGTCAAACTCTCGTAAGAAAAGTCAGCTTCTAATGAATAAAGACAATGACGTAAATATTATAAATCATGTTTGATATTTAATTAACAAGAATACATCGGCTATAACATAAACAAGCACAAAATGTACATAGTTCCGTGAAGAAACGTTCAAACCATTAAAATGAATAACTAAATCTAAAACTGTTCATTAAAATACGAAAAAAAAAGCGGAATTGGTCCGAATATTCGAATCTAGTTATGAGACTTTGTTGAGAGTCATTCACTATTTCTCCTTCCTTTATGCTACCATCTACAAATAACACAACTGATGCATGCAGCAAAGAAGAAGACGACGGAAGGAATAACAATATACAGATACCAAAGTGATTTGTTCTGTTCACTTTCTTGAGTTATTTCAGTGGTCGCATTCTATAGAAAAATAAAACAGTAGCATTTATCACTAACTGTCAAATATTTACCGAGTATTGTTCATTTCCATTGGTAGTTTCCGTGACGTTTCCTCCAACCTGAACTTCAGGGATCCCAAATGTTGTTTCTTCCTGATTGATGGGTGTCGATGTATTGAAATCATTAACATCCGGCCTCTTTTGAATAATCAAAACAGTGGCATCCATTACAACACATGAAATACGTTTTCATTAATTCATAACACATTACTGTCAATAAGAGTGATAAAATACAATTCAACAAACAGTAACAAAATGTGCATTTGTACAATCATTCAGAACATCTAACACCGATTCGACATACCTTAAAATGGCAATCATTCACTTTAAAGAAATGATTATCCTGATGATGACTGTCGATGCACGTGTTCCATTTCTCACACCAAATACATTTTACATTCGATGTTGTTGCTTTTCGACATGCTTCAAATGAATTGTGTATTGGACAAATTGCTGTAAAAGTAATAATGTGATTATATAATTCGAATACTTAAACAGAACTAAAGAGAATCACAATACATGGAACTATAACTAAATGACATGATAGTGATTTCAGTGTTAAGTGACCATTTCATTCACTAGAGAGTTGCTATCACAGTGCGTAATGCAATACTCAGTATACATTCAATTTCATTAACGTTTCACAACGGAATGCTTAGAGTGAATGAAACAAGTTAGAATATCAATTATGAACGATGAATTCCGACTGACAAACTTGACAGAATTCAGTGACTGTTTACATTCAGATGTAAGCACAATGCTGTCACTGGTTTCAGCAAAGTATGTGGCCGCATTCTGGTCTGTGTGCTGTCGGTTAATGCAACAGACTAATTGGATCAACGAAAATTCATCGATAATAAAGACAATATTTTATGCAATGAATATTGAAGGTGAATTGATCATTGGATAATGGAATGATTCTCTCAGTGGTGGAAATGTTGTTTCGGTACCTAACACATGGTGAACTGAAATCTGTTTTAATTTACTGAGTGTTCATATTCAATTTCGTATTGTTAAATACATCAATAATTCTGAGACTGTCTATGATGAATATAAGTTTGGTGACGTCACCTTTCTTCATCTTCATTTTATCGGATATGGTTAAGCAAAGTTGTTGTCAAAACTGTTAACAGCTCAATCTTAGACCATTTAGTCCAAACAGGACATACAGCCAACATCGAGCGATCTTTTGCAATAGTTTACCGTGTCAACAGCAGTCTACCTAATTCCGTCAGACTGCGAATCCTACAGACGGCTGAAGCAATTGCTATTCGGATCAAAAAGCCAGAGCTTTGTATCCAAAAGATGTATGTTCAGCCACTCCTTTTACCCTGGCCAACTAGCTAATAATCAATCTTAAAATATGGTGACGTAATCTGATTAATGTTCATTTTATGTCCCAAACTTATTATTATTATTATTATTACTGCTATTATTATTATTATTATTATTATTATTATTATTATTATTATTATTATTATTGTCTTTACACTTGATAACCCCTTTTTGATGAATTTATTCAATATCCACCCCTGAATCGACTATATTTGACCTAATTATTTTACATATTACGTAATTTCCGATTTGTAATCACAATATTCTCTCTCTCTGTTACCCCATGTTGACCATATTTATTCTGATCATGATTGATTGCACAATTTCATTTCGCTTATAAACTGATTCAAGTTAACACTTCATATTAGTCAGCCCCAACATTAACAATTTTATTTTATATAAAAAACAATTCCTGATTCACATATTGCAATTTCCAAATGATGATGTATTTTGCCTTAAATTTGGCCAATTTTATGGATTATTAATCTGGATTTATAATTGTAGAACCTGATGAGAAATTATTGAAAAGAATATCCTTCGTTCATACAATTGTGTTCTTATCGGATATGTATGACAAAGCAGAGATTTTGGAAAGTAGCCAACCGTTTTGATGTTGAATCGCAATGACATTGAATGTTCTTGTGATTTCAATGCCCCAGAAAAATTCGATATCACATGTACCAAAAAGGAAAAACAGATTCTGCCTGGTCAATCCACAATCAAATAACTGTCACCTAATCTTTTTCCAGATTACTATCAAGTCATACATCGTTTTGTGAGTTTGTCCACAAGACTTGAATATCATTCTTGATATTTAAAAGTCAATCGACGTGTAGTTACTAATGGTAAGTGAAACGTATTTTGAGACGGATGCCTGGATATCATTTAGTAGCCGACTGCAGTCACAAATGAAATTTCCAGAGTGTTGAAATAAAAAGGATGTATTCACGTGTGAAAATAGTAAATGATGATAAATAAGGTTTAACATACTGCCAATGACTTCATACTCCACTAACGTGCCAGTTTTGATCCATTTTGAAGGAACAGATATCTCATGTTCTGTCTTACCTTGTGTGACAAATCAAAGAGAAAGGTGGTGGTCAAATTTTTAATACACAATTAGTAAAGAAATCATTCATCGAAGTATTCCCATTAGTTTTTTCTTAACACATCGTATGTTATTTTATTAAACGTTATATGCGTAGCAACTAATCCATAAATCATCATGATAAAAAATAATGAATAGGGCATGCATAAATCACGCTAATCGTTAATGATCGGTGAATGAAGCAAAATAGTAATAACTTCTCTCAGAAAATAGCAAACAATATTTATGTGATTGGGTTCTTTTCCAAACAGTAATTCTTAGTACAAAAGAATTGTCTAGTTTCGCCGGAAAAATGGTGTCATAAATAAATGGAAGATTGTTAATTGTGTTATTTTGCTAATCCATTAAAAGCGTTACTTGTTTTTACCTGTACATTCTTTGTAGTTGAGCAGTTTAAAATTATGACCAAAAATACTTGTCTATGTAAGTAGTCATGTGATGAATAGATTATTGTGCTCGTCAATTGAGCTTAACAATGTTTTGCACGTAATGTCAACAGCATATTTACAGTTTAAAAATCCCCACAGAATATTCTATATTGTTGAATAACAATTTTTGACAGGTATTTGAAATATTAGTTACATTAAGTATAAAAGAACAAGCCTACGTCTGAGGAAATAAGTGTCTCTCTCAATTACACAGCTTAATAAGAACAAAGTGATACATTTATACGTTTTATAAAATCCTCTTTAAATAATCTAATCCACGAAATTTCTGTAAATCTCAATTGATTATATTGCTTAATCACTAAGGCTTAATTAGAATTCATCATTGTTGGTTCAGTTGACCTTTCCTATAGAAATGATGTCGTTGTACTAGTGAACTGGTAGTACTACATTCGCCTATCGTAACTATATGACAAAACACTGAAACATTCTGAACCAGTTTTGCATGTACTATTCTTAGACAGATGAATGTTCATTAGATGACATTTCCTATACGAAATCGTTTACTTAAACCCTATATTTGATAAAGCTTAAAAAGCGTTTACGAATACGTGGACGATAATCACATAATGACTATTAATCTTAAATGAATATTGATAGCTTCATCACTTGACCTTTGGTATGGAAATAAGAGATTGAAACAAAAGAATTCAAATCAAATTGTGGGTGGCCCTGAAAAGGGCCTTTACTCGTTCTCTTAACAGTTCCGAATTTCATGAACAAAAAAGTTGCTATGACTCCGTTATAGCGCCGCACATGGGACAGTGGATTCCATGGACGTTTGGTGATGGGTCGTAGGCACAAAATAAATGAAGCATTGCTTCGCATGGACAAAAAAATCCAGGCAATTACATCAGCAGTTTCATGTGGCGGTTGCACAAGATTGCAAATATCACAAAGTCTGTTGTCATATGCGCTTCCGTCATTGTCGTCATTTCGTTCAGTGAACTCCTCTGAGTTCATCGAACCGATTTCCCCCTCGTCATTCCTTAACGTTGCATCCATATTGAGGTTATTTTGATAGTTGATAACTTACAAAATATGAAGGAAAGACATTGAGTGTTCACGGTAGTCCTTAATGAAAAATTATAATAACACTAATCAAATTACCTCGTTCGTCTACTCGGGTGTGAGGAACCGCTAGGTGTTCTACGGCCATTTCTCCAACATACGAATATAATATACGGCTTGCGATCTCTATGGAAATGAGAATCCCTCACCACATAATGGCAGTACGTGGCTCTTTCATACGTTCTAATGGCGCTCTTCAACGCTTCAAGAGATTGGAACGCTACGAGACACAATGTGCTCAAGAATAGGTTATCGGTTTCTGTGACAACGTGAAGAACGACGGAGACCGTACTCCGCACGCTACTACGGTCCATAACTGTAAGAAAATGTGCTCTGTCGTCAAGTCCTCATATTTTATATCGATTTAGAGAAATAAATGACCAATTATAACGAACTCAAAACTAGTTAGTTGATTGGACGAAACAGAATGAAAATTATTGAAAGATGGGGATGTAAATTTTTTTCAAAAGGGACGAAAAAAAATTTCACTCGAAAAAAAAATACAAAAATGGCCGTGCACTAAATGTTTTCCGTCAATAATGAACATAATGAACGAAATTTGACCTTCATGGTCACTTTGAATCATCGAATCAGAATAAAACAATCAACCACTCATAAAATCTATATATACCAGACAATTTTTAGTGAAATTTCATTAACTGCTTTGAACAAGATGATGAGGTGAGTGTTAGCTGAACACAAGAGGTAAATGAGTGTATCGTGCAAATTGAAATTTGATTCCATGAGATAACGTTCTTTTATTCACCTGAACCATTTCAGATTCAATTCTCCATATAATCTGTTGATAAGAATTTCTATGATCTTGAACGCATTTTCCGTGTTCTGTATCTGCGATGAAATTTGTAAACAGCCGAAGTGGAAGAACTTTGAACAAGTGATTTTTAAGAATGAATCATATCGATATGTAAGTAATCAGTCAGATTCTAATAGACATATACAGTCTCACCATTATTATTACTCACAAACCATTAATCTCAATCAGCCTCGTCCAAATGTGCATGGCAGTTTTAATGAGTACAAGACGACTAAAGTGAGTTGGTTACATTTTGTAGTTGAGGCGCTATCCACTTATTTACACCTTTTAGTCTATTAAACCAGAATTCCCGTTAAAATTTTTTGAAAGTGAAGTCAGTAAATTTAAAATTTGGCCTAGTGGTAAGTCCATAATTTTCTTTAAACTAAAATTGTTATTGAATTTACTTGATCACCAATTAATCGCATGAATCATAGTGGATTCAATTTCTTCAATGAATCACTTACATGCTCCGTGTTACATGTCCAACTTATGCAATTTATATTTTATTCATTCCATGTGAAATTATCAATCGAATTGTATGTTTTCATTACCAAAATTATAGGCGTTTTAGGTTTATTTAGAGACAACGAGGAAATTGGACAAATCTCGAATTATTTAGGAAGAGATTTGTCACGTCAACTTTCGAATGAGAGTGAGTTTCGTGAATTATTCAGTTGTAGTTTGTTTTATTTACTGTTCTCAAATACATTTTGCACATATGGAATCTCATCGATACGACAATTCTCAGTAAAGTGAGTGAATCAAACTAAACAAATGTTCAGTAATAATCGATGTTCTGACATAAATCAGTTTGATGCCCTAAAATACTTTTCTAGCACTTACTTGATTCCTAAAAGTTTAATGTCTCTGAGTCGCTGTCTGTCAACCATCGTATATTCAACTGTATCTCTTTAATCATATTCATATTCATACAATTTTCGAATTCAAACACTTTCTGACACAGCGGACTAATGAACGAACGTGAACAGTCGACTAGTGCAAGATTCTTTACTCAAACTAGAACACCTAGAATATCAAGTTTACATCCGTATATCTCGGTCAGTTATATAAATTGACGATTAACAAAATCTAGCATCCAACAAATATCAAAAGACAATTACTCAGTCGAAATCGTTTGAGAAAAATTAACAGAAGTGTAACATTCTCACTTAGAGAGATTGAAATGTTCATCATATCGTTGAAGTGACAATAATCCTTGAACCTTCCTCATAAGCGATGATTGAGCATTTCACCACACCGTTTCATGTAAATGTTGGAATGAATCTGATAACTTGTATACTGAGGTAGTCCATGTTAAAACGTACATTTAATAAAACAGATGGATTTTCATTTTACACAAATTTCATTATCTACTTTTATTTTCAATAATCCAGAGGGATTAATCGCTGTCAAATTGTCTCTTGAAGGAAAAGATAAAGGTAAACATTATTCATGACAAGTGAAATTTGCACACTTACTTCTTTACTCCTTCTGATCACACACTGTTTGCGCAATTCAGTTTTCAGAAAATTGACATGTAAAACTTTGTTACATTTCTAGAAAATGAGGGTTGAAGCAAATGTGAAATCCATTCACCGTTTGATCAAATTGATTGGGACTTGATGCACATTGCCTGTTTGAAAACCTGTTATATGTTTGTCACAAAGTCATTCCTGTGCACATCACATTCATCTACACTTCCATTCATCACATAATCATTCCTATATATCTATATATCCTTCCACATTGAGAAGTCGTTGAGATTACACATTCAAATCTATTCGACTCTCATCTACAACAAACAAACACTGTAGTCAGAGTTAGTTGATCGATTTAAATATCCATATATTAGGTGATCAATGAGATTCTCAAGTTGTATTTGTGAATAAACGCTCCACAACTTATATCATACGTACTTGGAGTAGATTGTTTCAAGGAAATTTATAGAAAATATTGCGTATGTGCGAATATATATGCAGTATTTCACCTTCAGTGATTCAATAGTAATACAATAGTAATGCAGATTCAGAAACTCAGCATTTCACACTAGTTTGGAAGGATGCATGCTCGTTTCATTCAAATGAAGTTTAGTTCAATGTGTTTGAGTGCGAATCCGACTGAAGAAGGCACTTGACACAACTCAGTAATTATACACTAAATTTGATCACTTTGTGATTGAGCACATGCTGTGTTACACATATCTTTCAAATTCTAAGTATCGTTTGTCTTTTAATTGTAGAGAATACACCCATAGTAACTAATCTGTTATATCCGAATGGGAAGATTATGAGAACGTAAGTTATATAACTGAATGTACATTTAGTTTTGTTTCAAGTACTTTAGATCATTCTACTATTTCATGCGTATGAATACTGTCGAATGTGTATTAAGCTACACTGAACACAATGGAAAAAGATCAACATTTTGTGATGTGTAAACAAACTACTTGACTTTGTAATTATTCTATTAATGACACAACTCACTCTAGTACTTGTTAAAATGTGAGTAATTAGAAGTGAAGTGACATCAGTTGTAACAATGATGTGTTCATGTCAAACACTACTAACCAGTGTATGTCAGTATAGTGTATGTAATGTGTCGTATTCTGTCAGACTGTATTTCATCTTCAAATGGTAGGCTTTTCGGAACATTCAATAATGTATCATTTGAGCACAGCTTCCATGAAGCTGTTAACAGTCACATTTCTTTACAACTGACGTAGATTTTCATCTCACAGTGTGTCAACATATTACATGTTAGATTGATAAGTCATCAAACTTGACTGAAGTTGACAGCTGGCGTTCAATTTGTTTTGATATAAAAGGTTGTGTGCTGACTAATCCTCGTTCCATGTCTCTTTCAGAATATTTTTGAAATTTCAAACACTACAGTGTGCGGAATCCGTGGATTCTTTCAATGTAAAACAGGTAAGAAATTTTGCAAAGAATGATGTTAACAGTTTGACGCACTGTGACGTCTATGATCAATTATCTGTTTACTGAGGCTAATATGACCGACTATCTGGAGTAAGGTAACTAAGGTATATGAATGTTTTTTTATCGCGAAAGTTTTGATGTTAATAAGAAATGTTTAGTACTTTTGGAGATCGATAAACTGAAAGAGGTAGACATATATGAACGATGAAATTAGGCAGATAAAATATCGTCACGCGTGATGAATAAGTAGCACCTGAAGCTAATGTTTTCTGCACACAATGTTCGATCTTATGTGTTGATGAAATATAAAGCTCAGTTTTCAAGCTGAGTAAATGAGCGGAATACAGTATTACATGATCACATGTGAGAACATGCACCAAATATTTGGTCAAGTGATACATATTGCTCCATTGAAGTGCATAACAGAGTCAGTAAAAAATGATGAAATTTGTCATTTCTATATTGCTCGTTTGAATTCTCCCACCTGTCTCTTATTGATTCATGCGCTTTCTGTGATGATTGCTTCGATGTTTTCTTTGATCACAAGCATTGTAGGCAAAGATGGATGGTGGTTAGCAGTGGAATCGACTGCCGTCATAAATATCGAAGATAGGATTAAGTTAACAGAGCAGGAATGAAATAACCTTTCACGCTTCGTACAAACCAGTAGGTGTTTGGACTTAATAGTTGAAGGAATATCCGTTTGACGTTTGAACTGAATGGTACTCAGATCTTGTCCACGAGTAAACATCAACGCCGAGATGCAGCAATATCCAGTTGAGACTTTTTAAATAAGAAGGAACGCTAGTCATCATTCGTTTTTCATTTGATGCTTTCATGTTGTTTATTTGTAAGCTGAAACGTGAAAAAATGTTTATAGGGTTAACTTGAATTTTTCAGTTGTTGCTAAATCTTAGCTTTTTCTCTTTGATTTGTCACACAAGGTAAGACAGAACATGAGATATCTGTTCCTTCAAAATGGATCAAAACTGGCACGTTAGTGGAGTATGAAGTCATTGGCAGTATGTTAAACCTTATTTATCATCATTTACTATATTAACACGTGAATACATCCTTTTTATTTCAACACTCTGGAAATTTCATTTGTGACTGCAGTCGGCTACTAAATGACATCCAGGCATCCGTCTCAAAATACGTTTCACTTACCATTAGTAACTACACGTCGATTGACTTTTAAATATCAAGAATGATATTCAAGTCTTGTGGACAAGCTCACAAAACGATGTATGACTTGATAGTAATCTGGAAAAAGATTAGGTAACAGTTATTTGATTGTGGATTGACCAGGCAGCTTCTGTTTTTCCTTTTTGGTACATGGGATATCGAATTTTTCTGGGGCATTGAAATCACAAGAACATTCAATGTCATTGCGATTCAACATCAAAACGGTTGGCTACTTTCCAAAATCTCTGCTTTGTCATACATATCCGATAAGAACACAATTGTATGAACGAAGGATATTCTTTTCAATAATTTCTCATCAGGTTCAACAATTATAAATCCAGATTAATAATCCATAAAATTGGCCAAATTTAAGGCAAAATACATCATCATTTGGAAATTGCAATATGTGAATCAGGAATTGTTTTTTATATAAAATAAAATTGTTAATGTTGGGGCTGACTAATATGAAGTGTTAACTTGAATCAGTTTATAAGCGAAATGAAATTGTGCAATCAATCATGATCAGAATAAATATGGTCAACATGGGGTAACAGAGAGAGAGAATATTGTGATTACAAATCGGAAATTACGTAATATGTAAAATAATTAGGTCAAATATAGTCGATTCAGGGGTGGATATTGAATAAATTCATCAAAAAGGGGTTATCAAGTGTAAAGACAATAATAATAATAATAATAATAATAATAATAATAGCAGTAATAATAATAATAATAATAAGTTTGGGACATAAAATGAACATTAATCAGATTACGTCACCATATTTTAAGATTGATTATTAGCTAGTTGGCCAGGGTATAAGGAGTGGCTGAACATACATCTTTTGGATACAAAGCTCTGGCTTTTTGATCCGAATAGCAATTGCTTCAGCCGTCTGTAGGATTCGCAGTCTGACGGAATTAGGTAGACTGCTGTTGACACGGTAAACTATTGCAAAAGATTGCTCGATGTTGGCTGTATGTCCTGTTTGGACTAAATGGTCTAAGATTGAGCTGTTAACAGTTTTGACAACAACTTTGCTTAACCATATCCGATAAAATGAAGATGAAGAAAGGTGACGTCACCAAACTTATATTCATCATAGACAGTCTCAGAATTATTGATGTATATAACAATACGAAATTGAATATGAACACTCAGTAAATTAAAACAGATTTCAGTTCACCATGTGTTAGGCTACTGAAACAACATTTCCACCACTGAGCGAATCATTCCATTATCCAATGATCAAATCACCTTCAGTATTCATTGCATAAAATATTGTCTTTATTATCGATGAATTTTCGTTGATCCAACTAGTCTGTTGCATTAACCGAAAGTACACAGACCAGAATGCGGCCACATACTTTGCTGAAACCAGTGACAGCATTGTGCTTACATCTGAATGTAAACAGTCATTGAATTCTGTCAAGTTTGTCAGTCGGAATTCATCGTTCATAATTGATATTCTAACTTGTTTCATTCACTCTAAACATTCCGTTGTGAAACGTTAATGAAATTGAATGTATACTGAGTATTGCATTACGCACTGTGATAGCAACTCTCCAGTGAATGAAATAGTCACTTAACACTGAAATCACTATCATGTCATTTAGTTATAGTTCCATGTATTGTGATTCTCTTTAGTTCTGTTTAAGTATTCGAATTATATAATCACCTTATTACGTTTACAGCAATTTGTCCAATACACAATTCATCTGAAGCATGTCGAAAAGCAACAACATCGAATGTAAAATGTATTTGGTGTGAGAAATGGAACACGTGCATTGACAGTCATCATCAGGATAATCATTTCTTTAAAGTGAATGGTTGCCATTTTAAGGTATGTCAAATCGGTGTTAAATGTTCTGAATGATTGTACAAATGCACATTTTGTTACTGTTTGTTGAATTGTATTTTATCACTCTTATTGACAGTAATGTGTTATGAATTAATGAAAACGTATTTCATGTGTTGTAATGGATGCCACTGTTTTGATTATTCAAAAGAGGCCGGATGTTAATGATTTCAATACATCGACACCCATCAATCAGGAAGAAACAACATTGGGGATCCCTGAAGTTCAGGTTGGGGGAACTACCAATGGAAATGATCAATACTCGGTAAATATTTGATAGTTAGTAATAAATGCTACTGTTTTTTTTTCTATAGAATGCGACCACTGAAATAACTCAAGAAAGTGGACAGAACAAATCACTTTGGTATCTGTATATTGTTATTCCTTCCGTCGTCTTCTTCTTTGCTGCATGCATCAGTTGTGTTATTTGTAGATGGTAGCATAAAGGAAGGAGAAATAGTGAATGACTCTCAACAAAGTCTCATAACTAAATTCGAATATTCTGACCAATTCAGCTTTTCTTTTTCGTATTTTAATGAACAGTTTTAGATTTATTTATTCGTTTTAATGGTTTGGACTTTTCGTCACGGAACTATGTACATTTTGTGCTTGTTTATGTTATAGCCGATGTATTCTTGTTAATTAAATATCAAACATGATTTATAATATTTACGTCATTGTCTTTATTCGTTAGAAGCTGACTTTACTTACGAGAGTTTGACAACACTTTTTTCGGAATTAGTAGTCATGTGTTTACGTGATTTTGTGTTAATTGCAATCAACAATGAGTTTGTTGTGAATGTCCATCGTCATCCTTCGTTACTTCATCATTCATTGTTAAGTTAATGATGAGTGACAAACCAAGTTTAATTCGGTGTTATCTAGACGGATTGTGATTCTTTACAAATTTCTATTGTTGACAGAAGCAATAAATGGCCATTATTTTCCTCCAAACGAGCTAAAACGGAGTTGTCTTTCTCAGCTTCACAAAGGATACCGATACTGAGTTGATAGTTTGGTGTGCTAAGTGCTGTTGAAAAATAAGTATCCAGCGTTGCACAATGAATTGCAGTTTTCGGAGCACACATACTTCACGGTTGTCACTGAAGATGTTCAGTTTCATTGTTCTGAATTGTGCTGTGAGAAACTGAATGAACACACACGAACTTGTTGTTTTTGAAAACTCGAAATCATAGGCCATCAAGTACGAAGAAACCATTAATTCGTAAAATTATCAAATCCATCACAGTTTAAATAGGAGTCCGAATTTCGTTAATGGGTTGTACTTCTCCTTAGGTTTATCGTTCATTTGTTCAGCTATGTTTTGCATGTAGACTCTGTGTGACACAGTCATCTGGTTTCTGGAAGCGTATCTGAATAATATGCCAATGTGTATAATTATATCATTGATGTCTGCAATTCGAAGCATAGCTCTTCAAACACTGTTTTCTCCATGAAATAATATTTTATATACAACATTTGATATTGAATCATCCGATCAAATTTTAGGTTGAAATTGATTTTGAACTTGTTTCAGGTTTCCCACATTAGGAGCCTCTAAGTGCCATGATACGGCCGAGAGTGAGGAGAGTCAGCTCACTCTCACTACAAATGCTCTCACATGGCCACGTGCGCACATTTCCTGCCAAGGACGTCCTACTCCTTGATGTCTCGCGAGTAGGCGAGGACAAAATGCGAATAGCTGGCGAATAAACCATGTTGTTGGATATGGAGTAGCCACATAAGCGAAATTGGAAAATCCTGAGTACTAATCAATGATGCACATAGGCTCTGAGATTCGGAGTGAATAAATGACGTGTGAATCAATTATGAGTCAGCGGCTACCATGAAACTGTATTTATCACGTTGCTTCACCGCCTTGTGGATTGCACCTTTAGGTCGAACGCTCCACAGCAAACGGAATATAGCCTAGCCCTCACACAGATCGAGTGATTTATGTGGCGCATATATACTCTGTGCCTTGTTGTATCAATGTTTATGTGTTGAGAAAAATAAATAAATAATTATTGACTTTCCCACCAAAAAAACAAATATGATGAGCACAAGTAGCATTTAACATGACATCTTCAGGATTTGATTCTTCTGAAATGTTATTCCTCCAATTTAGTAAGAATGTCATTCGAGAATCAGCATCTAACAAAATCTCACCAGATTTCCGATAAGCATTCGATTCATATTCAGGATTTGATTCTTCTGAAATGTTTTTTCTCGTATTTATTTTGCTGCATCAATTGTGTTTTAGGATGGGGACCGCTTCAGCTTTCTCAACAAATGTCACGTGGAACAAAATTTTGTTCCAGTTAACGTTTGCTTTCAGGTTTATATAAGGCAAACAAAGCGTCATTAAATTCTGGACTGAAGTATTACTATATACTTTCTATCTCAACATAACAGTCATGGAATTAATCAAGGGAGGTATATCGTCGCTACTGAGTATGAACATTATTTTCCGAAGTGTTGTAAAAGATAAGTTATCACTAGAATCTCACAATTTAATAAAATCCGAACTACAGTGTTTATCTTCATTAGTGTCAATACTAAATGTAGTTCTACAGACTGACCGAATGTAACCAATTGTACAACATTTTAGACATTCATCATTACGAAATACAAAGGAATTATGTGAGTGCAATTTAGCACTGGATAAACATGTACCAAACTTGTGGTCAACTCCGTGACTGGCTTTGCAATTACTCTAATATCTGTTATTCGCATCAGATCTGAATGACTATGTAACGTGGTGGAGTTATCGAAGTTTTCATGAAATGTTTATCTTCCCAGCACTCGAAATTAGAACACAATACATGATTTAGTAGTACGTTTTTGAGGAAAGCGTAGCAGGCTCGTTTGTTAATGCCGAGGATTCTGGTCAGTTGTAAGGCACACTGTTTCCATTTATTCATCGAAAACTTCAGAATATGAATGTGTGAAAACCTGTATGCCACGTATATTTTGCTCGTTCTTGACTTTACTACACGTTTACTTTGTTCTCTGAGATGAACACATCTAGTGGGAAGCAAATGATAAATTATTTTGGGTCCAAAATTATTTCTTGTATTCTGTACATCGAAATCAGGTCACATCTCCGTCTACGATAAGACACAGTAAAGAGGTCTTGTATTTCAATCCTCTCTTTTTGTTGTAAACAACGGAGTTCTGGAATCGCACGGGTAACTGCACTCAGCATTTTTTGCAGGTCAACTTTTAAATAAGAACCAACAGCGTCAATCCATTATTCAGGCTTATTTCTCACAAAGGTTGTGTATACTGTGGTGATCATGTTAGTATCTAACTTGGTGAATGTCCGTCTTAAAACCCACAGTGTTGCAAACGTCTTAGCTGCAACCACACGTCGACGATCGGTGGTCTTAAGTTGAGGACATCGGTCACACCAAGATCCTTCTGGAACCGATCTACGGGTACAGGCACTTTCCTTATGCAGCAGCTGTTCAACTTAACATCTCAAATCATTGAAGTGAACTTCGTGTGAATGAAACGAGCATGCATCCTTCCAAACTAATGTTGAATGCCCAGTTTCTGAATCTGTATTACTATTTTATTACTACTGAATCGTTGAAGGTCTAATACTGCAAAGGTATTTTCACGTACGCAATAGTTTCTATAATTTTCCTTTTAACAATCGACTCCAAGTATGCATGACATAACTTGTGGAGCGTTTATTCACAAATGCAACTAGAGAATCTTATTGATCACCTAACATATGGATATTTAACTCGATCAAGTAACTCTGGCTACAGTGTTTGTTTGTTGTAGATGAAAGACGAATAGATTTGAATGTGTAATCTTAACGACTACTCAATATGAATGGGTCATATATACAGGAATGACTATGTAATGAATGGAAGTGTAGATGAATATAATGTCCATAGGAATGGCTTTGTGACAAACATATAATACGATTCGTTTTTTTTGAAGCAACGATTTTCCGCCAAGGTTTATCGTAGCTTTTAAACAAAAATGAATCTCCTCATTTGTTTCCCAACAGGCAAAATGAGATTTTGACCTTATTTATCTATGGTGATCAATTTTTGACTTTTCAGATCTAATCATTACCAGTTCATGTCAACTGATCTTCAAGTCGAATTCAATGTATTCCAATGGTGAGTGGATTTCACATACATATCAATCATCGTTTTTCAAAAATGTAAGAACTTCCAACATTTTCAGTTTCTAAGGAGATTTGAATCTCACAAACAGTGAGTGATTACAATCTGTGAAGGTGTAAGTGTGCAGGTCTCATATGTGTTGACTTACGTGTACCAATATCTTCTCCTTCATGAGATCATTTGACAGTGAATAATCCCTCTGAATTATTGAAAATACGAAAATAGATAATGAAATATCTGTGAAATGAAAATCCATCTCTTTTATTTAATGTACTTTGTAACCCGGAATACCTTTGCATACAAGTTATCTGTTTTATTCCGACATTATCATGAAATGGAGATGTTTCAAGGAATAATGTCGCTTCAATGGTATAATGAACTTTTCAATCAACTGACTTCAGTAAAATTACTTCACGTCCGCCCAAGTTTGTCCAATGATTTTTTGACTGAGTAAGAGTAATTTAATATCTATCTGACAATAGCCAAAAATAATCATTTTCTGAGAGTCAGTTATTCATGAATTCGGACAGCAGACCGAAGTGAATATATGTAGACTTGATTTTCTAGGTATTTAAGTTCGAGTAAAACATTGTGTACTTGCGGACTTTTCATGGTTGTTCAATATTCAGCTCTTTCAGAAAGTGTCTGGATTCGGAGATCATAATCATACGAATATGATTCCAGAGATACAGTCGAATCAAGTATGAACCAAATAAGTGCTAGAGGAGTATTGGAAGTCAACAAATATGATTTGATATTTTGTAGGCTTTACAAGTTCAAACTGACTCCACTCAGAACATGGTTCATTGCTGCACATTTGTTCAGTTTGATTCACTCAGTCTACAAAGAAGTGTCGTATCAATGAGATATCAATTTAAACGAAATGAATGTGAGAAAAGGAAACAACACAATCTACAACTGAATAATATAAGAACCCACTTTCATTTAAAACATCAAACTCAAGCATTCAGATGTCTTTTCAATTCATTTGAGATTCGTCCGTAGTGCATTCTGTTTTCATACCTAAGTATCTGACCTTTAATTTTAATAAGGAAAGCATGCAAATTGATTGATGATTTCACATTGAATGGATAAATGAATTCGAATTAGACTGAAGATTTAAAGACATTCCATGGACTTAATTGAATCAGCTATAAGGCGTCACATTACAGACAATTTCAGGAAAAGGTTCGGCATGTTACGAAGAGCAAGCGACTGATTCACTGTAGAAATTGAATCAACTTTGATTCATGAGATTAAATTGTGATCAAGAAAACTCAATAACAATTTTAGTTCGAAGAAAATTATGGACTTACCATGAGAAGAATCATCAAAGTAACTGACTTGACTTTCGTAATATTTCAACGGGAATTCTAGTCTAATGTACCGAAAAGATGTACACATATGGATATCGCCTCCACCACAAAATGTATTTCCATCCGACCGAATCCTTTAAAACTGTCAATCACAACTTGATGAGGCTGATTGAGACTTATTGTTTGTGAGTAATGATAATGATGAGACTGTATATGTCTAATAGAATCGGACTGATTACTTACATATCGATACGAATCACACTCAAAAATCACGTTTTAAAGTTCTTCCAATCCTTTTGTTGACAGATTTCTTCACAGTTACAGAACTCGGATAATGCGTTCAAGATCATAGAAATTCTTATCAACAGATCATATAGAGAAGTGAACCTGAAATGGTTCAGGTGAATAAAAGAACGTTAACTCATGGAATCGAAGTTCAATTTTTACGATGCACTCATTTACCTCGCGTGTTCGGCTCATACTCACCTCATTATCTCACTCAAAGTAGTTTAGCTAAATAGAAATTCTGTAAAACGATTTCATCATCGTTTAATATGAAATTGTAACTTCTTAACGCAGTCACATCCATTCTGTTTGATCATCATGTTATACCATTGGCTGTTAAAAGGTATTCGGATTAAAAAAGATATTAAATTTGGTATCCATGATGTAGAAGTATGACTGGCTGTGTCCAGTTATGTAGATTGAGGTCGACAAAGATTGTACGAATAGAGAGACAATTTATTCTGTTAAAAGTGAGTTTTTGAAGATTGACAACGACTCCTCGAACCAGACACAGATTTATAGTTACAACTGTGATTATTGTATCTGATTACTAATAAATTTGTTCACACAGAAGGGAAGGACTGATTCCCATTTTAGTATTTTCATGAATTATTTCCACATATCATTTGTGCTTGCAAATAGATGTTCTCTTGGTACAGTGGAGGTGCATTGTTCTATTTTAGAAGGGTTTTGTTGAGCATCACAGTGTTGTAGAAAAAAACATTGTCGTGTAAATTCACGAATGAATCAACATCAAAATTTGTTTCAGTGATACATTGTACACTTTATGCTGTTGATCAGTCTCTAATTATGAGAAGAAAACTAGTCTGTTCAGGATAAGTGAGATCTAGATTAGAACCTAATGGGTAGTCTCTCCTTGTACTTTCTTGTGTATTTTACATAGTGTTACAAGTGAATATGTTGTAAGTACTCAATTTGACTGTATAATTTGATAGTTCTTGCATGTAACCTATTATTACTTACTGTGCTACATTTTCCATTTACGGTCTTGTGAAATAAAGACTTTACTGCGTTGTGAAGAGTGCTGAAGGTAGTAAGCAAGATGCTTGGTTAATATTTTGAGATCATTGAAAATATGATTGTATACAGACGTTCAATGTCTTCCTGAGACCTAGCAGTTGTTACCTCACCGGATACTCACCATATCCTTCATTCATATATTTCTCCGTTTATATCTCCTGGTAGGACGAGATTTCAGTATATTAGAATACATGTATGCAAGCAAAAGAATAGAAGCTTCACAATGCTTTTGATGTATGGACGAGTCTGACAGGTATTAGATAAGTTATTATTTCCTCTGTCCTTAGTATTACATGTAACTGATTGTTCAACGTTGGTGGATTGTGTCGGCTTTTTGATGTGAAAATATATTTACGTTCCAGTCAGGTCAGTCACGTGTTATTGACCTGAATTGTGTTGACGTTCTGTAGAATACACCCTGGGAGGGAGTCTAGCCTAGATATTTGTCTAAGGTAAATGAAAGTCCCATACGTGTAGGGGACGAGAAACCGAGCGTTATAGCAACCTTTTCTAGCGAATATATTTTGAGACGAACAGGTTGTTCGAGTTGACCTAGTCAACAAAATTGTATTCTCACCCATATTTGTAATTAAGAATGTTGTACACATTCCTAATTTTCTTCAAAAGACAACCCATTAAATTCCATGTAGTTCATCCACTCGAATTATATATTCTCTTCAACTTTTTCCATTTTCTGTAAAAGGAAATGTGGAATACCCGATGCAGAGAATTGAGGGGATGTTTATCCAGCAATCACTACCATTTAACACCTTGTACCTCGTACATATAATTTTACACTTTGCACGACTTCTCATGTGGGATAACATAACTGTCCCTTACGCCAACCAATCCAACTTCATTTGTCACCAATATTCTGACAAATTCATTCAATGTGTCACATCATTACATGTCACATCTTAACAGTTTTGAAAGAAGCATTATGATGTAAATCTGATCGCTGTTTGAATGATTTATTTGGATAATATAACTATGGGGACTGAAGAGAATTTCATCAAGATAAGTTCTTTTTATCTGTTTAAGCCACTGTAAACAGATCTCTGTTTCAGTCTGTGGAAGATGCTTCATTTCGAATGTTATTATGGAGAGTTACATGAGCCAGCTTCTAGCATAAACGTGTATAATATCACTTCCGAATGATGTGATTGTCAGTCGACATTTGCATTTCGACTTATTAGAATTCAAGTATGGGAATGTTTAGTCATTAATGTGAGAGTTGATTGAAGAGGCCTTACATTTTATTTACGACATTTTTCACAGGGTGAAAATTGTCCTCTTTCAATACGGTTTTCTTGACGATCTGGATTGTTTAACAAAAGTAACAAAATAACCAGCAAATTGAAATACAATCCAAACATTTTAGAATATAGGGTTGTGTATATGGTTGATCAGATTGTAGAGGTTTTGACTGATATCACCAGTCGATGAATGTCAAACCACCTTTGAAAATATGGAAACACAAACGACAGTTTCGTTCTGAAATGAGACTGCTCGGCAGTGTGCAACCACGATTCCGCATGCGCAGCTCAATTACAGGACTTTTCGCAACATTCTGAATGGTTGTTTTGTGCATAAATATTACACCAATACAATCATGAGCAGTTTCACCTAAGACAATAATTTTACGCAAAATTGGAGAACAGATCTATTTAATCAAGTCAAATTGCTTTAACGGAAAAACAAGATTTGTTCAAGTAGACTGCAATCCAGAATATCTTACCTGGCCATCTCATTAAAATCACAACTCACAAATAATGATGAAATACTTTTTGTGAATAATTTCAAAACTAAACATAGTCTCATGTTATTACAATGTGGAGAATTGATGCGTCTCAATGACTTCTGTGTTGTATATTAGGTATCCACTGAAAAAGCGAGTCACATAAATTACTAGATCCAATGAAGACTACGTTAATCTGCTAGTTTTCTCAGTAGTGTTCATATATTCAAAACCCTTGAACAGAAATTCGTTCAACAACCACGTCCCGTATATCTCACCACCAACGTTGAGCAGAACAGTATTGTTGCATTTTCATTCCTCATCATATGTCATACTGTCATTTCGCTACAACAATGTGCACAAACAGCACAAATGAAGATGAGCTTGATATAACCCGATAATTATTTCTGGAGAATTTCTCCAAACCCATGTCAATTGATAGGGCTAATTAAAAATAATCAGAGAGATAGTGATGCGTTATTTCAGTTCCATAATGACTATCACTAATTGTTCGTTGTTTCACTTGTTTGAATTCTGTCTTCTCCATTTTGGTCAAGTGGACAGCCACTTTTTACATCCATTAATTACTCAAGACCATAGTGTGATTGACAACAAAAAGTGTATTTCATCGGAAGCTCAAGATGATATGACTGTTCATCAGTAACATATTATCCTCGATGAACAGTATTTGTTTGACGTGAACACAACACGTGGTACTCTCGCATTCGTGAAGCCGTTCACACTGAGGACTGTACTTTGGCGATTCAATCACGATTATGTGTTTGAATATTACTAAAAATCAGTAAATCCATTTCAGTTCTTTTAATCTACTTAGCGTTTCTGTAAAAGAAATATTTTTCTTCATTGAACATTAGTGTAAATAATAGTGTACATTATCTGAACGTGTGATATGCCGATATATGTCTGTTGACCTCATTTGTTGTTTGTAGAAATGTCAATGATGAAAACTTTTGTTGTTTTTCTCCATATTTTATAATAATAATTAGGTTATCTGATGTTTTTAATTGTGTATTGAGAGTGATATTTACTTTGAGTATAGAAAGGAATGTCGCTTTCTAATGATGCATTCATATGACTGACAATCATCGACAAACACAGAGCAGAAAATGAATAAAATTCTCATTTTGCAATTACAGATTAGTTTCTAATGAGAAAATTAGTAGATAGCAAGTAGTCTCTCAACCTCTCAGGGAATATTTGGCACCAGCCATCAATAATCACAGAAAATGTTTACCATCTTATTTCATATGGTCGTAGTTATTGTAATCTCATCTGAGGAAGTGTCATCACTAATTTAGATACATTTATATTCGACTGGTTGTTCCTTCTCACGGTTATCGGATGTCAGATTGTGTTCAATCGTCGTCATCAGTATTTTTATTTTAAACAATAAATCACGTTCTATGTATCATTCTCTCACCTACAAGGTTACATAAACACAATTCAAGTCTCACCCAGGATATATCAGTCTCATGTGCGAGCGCTAAACCACTTGACCTCTGAGCCAACCAACATCTGACACTGTCAATGTCGAGAAAGTAGAGAGGAACTGTAGCTCAGGTGGATGATTTCCGGGAGTCACAACAGACGCGTTGAACTTTACTGATTACTGCTTCTTACTAGATCTCCGGGAAATAATAATTGAAGTTAGCCAACAGTGAGCATATATTGATTCATATCAGAAGGGCTTTTGTGGATATTTTAGTAATTTCAATGGTACGACTCGTGGATTAGCACTGCTGAGGGGTACCACTAAATCATTACAATCAGCAAGACATTGTTACTTTGATTGCTGAAACAGACTACTTATATCTGTCGACACCAGTAAAACACGCCGCAACATGATTCATAAGGAGTTTAAATAAAATATCACAAATTCAATGTAAAAATGCAAATTCGCTTCATGAATTTTTCGTTTTCAACTTTGTTTCAAGCTAATTTCAAATGTTGTGACATAAAATAAACTCGAATCAAACATCACAAAGATATCTTTGCAACGCTGAAGTAATCTGATTCAGATTGTAAGAATAACACATAATGATTAAGGGATTGGACGTTAATACAGTTGACTGCCAGCCGATTCAGTAGCCTAGAGTCTAAGCTCTCGAGCATGAAACCTATAGGTTTTAGGTTTGAATCTCACGAGTGAGATCGTGGATTCGCATTGCTGAGGAGTCCTACACTGAGATGAATGACCGTCCAGTGAATCCAAATTTTCTATAGGTCATGGAGAATTAGCATCAAGTTTATGAATATTGTTAGATTATTCAACATTTACTCTAAACAAGGCTGATTCTTTTGAGTGAAATAAGGTTCATAATCATAGCAGAATAATATGAATATCAAAATAGAGACTTGTGGTGATTTTATTAATTTCAATAGTTGAATTCAAGAGTCAATGTAAGCTGGACCACCATTGAGAACCTAGAAGCACTAAACGGCTGATTCGTTCTAGTATGGGACCCCTCATTAGTCCACATTCAGGACCTTTTCTCATTGTTATTTAGAACTGTAATTGTGCATCTTGTGCTGAATTCATCAATATTGCCTTAGGTCACAGACATTATAAATACAGATGGATAGTTTCAAGCAGTGGAATCGATGACAAGCGTTTTGTCTTATTTAGGACCAGTCAGCTGGATATACTCACATCTCAGAGTTGATGTTCACTCTGGGACTCCAACATACTACTCGGTTTATAAACAAACTGAACAAACCACATCAAACCACCTGATAGTAAAACAACGTTTTGACAAAATCTAGCCAAAAGTGGCAATGGAATATGTGACAGAGTAATTCATAATCGACAGGACATAACTCAAGAATGATTAATCGTATCATAATAGTAGTCTGTAGGTCAAAATAAAGCTTATAATTAGAGGAACATGAATATACAAAGGATTAGCTACTTAACAATGATACGATAAGTAATATTGAAATTGAATATCGAATAAGAGAATATAATGAATTATTACACGTCATGTATGAAGATATTCGTTGAATGTGATTTAATAAAATGATCTTATTAGGTAACGAATACATAGAATATCACACAATGAAGTGATTGAGTGAGTAATTGAGTATGCAAGTAATTGTCTGAGTGTGTGTGCGTGTGAGTGAGTACTTGAGTGTGCGGGTGATTGAATGGGTGAGCGAAAGAGTAAATAACTCAACATATGTACCACATAAACTGATCGATTTGTGTGTGAGCTGGAACACTACCCGGGTACACAGAATGAAGCGGGTGGTGAGGAGCGGTTCCGTGGTAGCCGCTGATCAACAATTGGTCCATACGTTATTTTTTCCTTGGGAATACCGGAGCCCATACGCATCATCGGTTTGGTATCAGGATTTTTCAACTTCCCTGAGATGATCCTCCGTATCCACCGACCTGGTTAAGGTGTCGGATATTTGATTTTCATCTTCTCAATTTTGTAAACAACAGTAATGCTACGGGAAAACAGTCAGTGGGATTTCTCTGGCAGTGGGTGTATACGAATGGCTATGTGCGAGCATTTGTAGGAGGAGAGATAACGTTTCTCATCCTCGAGTTCGCTTATCGCCTTCTCAATTTCGCAAACAACAGTAATGATACGATAAGGTAATGAGTGAAACTTCATTGTCAGTGGTTGTTTGCATGTGGTCATGTGAGAGTATTTCAGTTAGGATAGCCGACATTACCCACTCTCGACTGTACCAGGGATTTTGGGAGAAAAAATAAATACTGTTTGTAGATTTTTTCTTAAACCGTTATCAAGAAAATAATAAGCTGTTTAGATTATTTGCTGTCTTTCAGTAGTCATTTCATTAATAGATTTTCTTTATTTGTAGTTTGTTTACGAATTAGCTTACTATTCCTTATAGATGTTTTTAGACTACTTATTACAATATTATAAGTAGTTAAAATATCCTGTTGTAGTTTCTCAAAACATCAATGTAATTTTTAACGGAATCTGAGTTGACAAATCCTTTATTTGTGTACCCAAACATTGTTACGCGCATTCTTTATTTGCAGGAGTTTGAAACTACAGAACAGGTTCATTTAAACAGATAATCCATGTAATGAACGAATGGATCACTCAGTAATAGGATAAACAGAAAGTGTAATCTCTTCTCAAGCGAAGATGGATAGTGGCTAGCAGTGGAATGAAAAAACGTGCATTTCGCTCTATTTGGGACTCGTCAGTTAGGTGTAACAGCATCTCAGAGTTGATGTTCACTATGTAACTCGAACCTAGTGTCTTTCGCGTTATCCACTTAGCTACTGAGTCCTGAAAGCCACATGCTTGTACATGTAAGTTTAAATTGGCTACATATTCTTTTACTTCAATCTTCTCATTGTTGTTAAGGACTGCAATTTATCAATCTTTTATTAACATATGTGCATCCTATACGGATTGTCTCGACATCACCTTAATTCTCAAGGATTCCATACGAAGATAGTAAGTGACTAGTAATGAAATCCAAGATACAGATTTCGTCCTATTTAAGACTCATCAGCTAGACAAATGTACATTCCAGTGTTCGTCTATCACTTCACAACTCAAACCAATACCATACATCTACTCAACTACTAAATCTTAATCCATGAAAACATTCAAATAAACAATACCTTCACTTTTTTTATTTCTCAGTCTATTCAAAAATTTTAAAAAAATTCAGAAGAAAAACGTCATTGATCGTATTGATTGATTTTCTTCTTTTTTTCTTTGTTTTCATCATCAGTAAGAAAATTAATATCTACATGTTATACGAAGATAATTGATCCAATTTTGTTTGTCTTAGAGACAAGAGAAACAATGTGGTCGGGTGATTTTCACATTTGTAACCTTCATATACATTTAGAATGATCATCGAAAGATTCGGTGTACTGTTCTTTTTCTCTCGTTTTCTCTTTCTCGTTTCCCTCTTTTCTTTAACACACATTCTCTGAAGAAGTAAATTATCATGAGTGACGAAACATAAGAATATCTAATTATATCTATTAATCTATGCATTATGACATCTAACTCCACCCGTAGCTCTTCTACAGTTACAGACTCTCTTATGCATAGGTATTGGAGGAGTGTTGGGCATGAGATTAGTGACCACACACCGTAGAAAACTTACTCGCTTAGATTAAAGCGCTAACCAGTGATTTGGGCTGAACAATATACCTGATCGTATGCGTTTACACTTGAAGGTTTTAACTATTGAAATACTGCAATCCAATATTAGTATCTTGGTCCTCTTGATGTGTAGATGCTTAAACTTTAGTCGCATTTCCACAACGCTAAAGACTGGGTAAACACAGCATTGGATACTGCTCGATTATTCTGTATAAATAGGAATTAAGGTAAGACAAACATCGTTTAATTAACTAAGAGAACTTTAGATGAGTTGATGTGTTACTTTTCGATTATTCGCTCCGTATTATTTTACATTCTTTGCACCCGGACAATTCTAAAACTTCTCAGATGAGACAAAGTCAATACAAATTATTCTTCTTTACAAGCTAAATACTTATATAGGCAGAGATGGATAGTTGCTAGTAGAAGAATCCAGTTTAACACGTGTTTCATCCTATTTGCAACTCGTTAGTTGGTTATAACATCATCTCCGAATTGATGTTCACTATGGGATTCGAACCTTGTATCGTTTGTGTTATCCACTTAGCTCCTGTGTTCTGAAAGCCACATGCTTGTGCAAGGGGAATTTGTTTAAATTCACTTGGCAATATTTTACCTCAATCTTCTCGTTGTTGTTAAGGGCTGCAATTTATCAATCTCTTATTAACATATGTGCATCACATACGGATTGCATCGATATCACCTTAATTCACAAGCATTCTGTACATAGATAATAAGTGACTAGTAATGAAATCTAGGACACTGGTTTCGTCCTATTTAAGACTCATCAACTAGATAGATCCACATTCCTATGTTCATCTAACACTTCACGACTCACACCAATACCACACAACCACCCACCTACTAAATCTCTCATCCATAGAAACATTCAATCAAACAATACCTTCTTGTTTCTCTTTATTAGATATTTCTTTAAAATGACCTTCAGTTATTTTTATTTCTTTGTTGGGCATGACAATAGCAACCACATCCTGTGGAGAACTTAATCGCTTAGATTAAAGCGCTAATCAGAAATCATAATTCAATTGTGATATCTGTGAATATATTATGATGATTATTAATGAATAGACTTCCCTAATGTGATTGAAAGTGATAGAGAACTAACATGATGATCAGTTCTAGTATTGAAGTGAAATGTTGCTGTGATCAATATATACTTTCAAGTTGATTCAGTTGAAGTAACAAAACTTCATTTATTTCATTAGAACAAGTTATATATCCGCCTTTAAAAACTATTCAGAAAAAGGAAAGATTTGTGAAATTTGAGTAATTTAATAGTTGAAATGATGAGTTAATTAAAGCTAGTCGACCATAGAAAACCTAGAATTATTAGACGGTAGAGCAATTTCGTGGATTGCTTGAAGTTGGACATATACACCAGAGGGTGATGATCGGTTAAGCGGTCTACAGGTTAAGTTTTCATGCACCAGACAGTGGGTTTGAATCGTGACTGCGAGGTCATGTTGACGCATTCTTCTTCAATATTACTTACAGTTGTCATCCTTGACTCATTTTAAATAGTTGATCATCGAAAATCAAAAATCATTAGACTACGGTTTTGTCTTACTATGAGAATTGTAAGCAGTGAGTATTCATGATCTAATACAGGATATCTATATGTCAGAAAGAGTTTTCAATATACTTAATTAGCTAATGTAATCAGTAGAAGGGTTTTATAAAGATTGTAGTGGTATTCAGTATTTATAATCAAATTTCTTGTTCATTCGTATGTCAATACTACTTAAATGAATGTGATTTCCACTGGAGATTTCTATTTAGGCATAACTGTGTTTTTTATGGCATACTGCTAATCAGTGGAATAAGAAACATGCATTCAGTAATGACTAGATCTTTCAATCTAATACGTAACGACAAGTATACTTTAGTATATAACATGATTGGGAGATTGACTACTGGTAGTGAATACGACACGATAAAACTATAATGTCTGAAAACATTTGAGCGACCTTAATTTCACCTTCAGAGTGATAGTTATAAACCAAATTGAAAGACAAAGATTATGATTTATAGTTGATGAGTAAGGTTAGGAATTAGATGAAGGGATTTTCATCACGAACTGACATGAGCTACAATGCCATAAACTCTATTTAGCCAAATGAATGAATGACTTTCGCGCTGTTATCCAGGATCTGTTCTCTCATCATTTTGAGATCAGTCAAAACGTCAAAACAGTAGAACTGTGTCACGAAGAAACCGAGTTTAAAATCCTATGTCAGTTATTGTGATTAGTTTTATACCATGCTGACATTTGTTAGTTAGAATCAAAGTAGAATTTAATTTATCTCGTGAGGTGATTGAAAGGCAAATTATGCAAACCATCTACCATTAAACGTTACTAAATTTTTGAAATCCATTCTCGTATTTGACCAATTTAACGCACTTATTCAACAATGTGATTTAAGTCGATGATTGTATACGAGGATTAGTGACATATATATATCTTAATGGCCATCAGAACCGAAGAAGAAACTTGCTTCAGATGTGGAGTCAGCATAACGCTACTAAGCTGCGTTCATAGCAATTCATTTATCAAACTATAGATTATCTATTACATCAATCAGAAGGGTTTTTTACATAATGTAGTATTTTCCATAGTTCAGATGATGAGTTAGTTGAAGCTAGACGACCATGGAAAACATCGAGGCATTGGATGGCCGTTTCATTCTAATGTGGGATTCCTCCGCAGTGCGCATCATCATCATCATCATTATCGTCACACTATTTATTCTCTGTCCTAGTACTCTGCTATTCGAACATTCATAGCCTTCTACCATCGGGCATTTCACATTCGATTGATGATAAATATTACTTATATATGTCAACATCAGTAGCATACACCACATAATTATTTATATGAATTGTATATATCTAAAGCTGTAAGATTCAGAAAAGTGAGAATATTCCAAAAGGAACTGACATATTTTCACTAACAGGAAGGTAAAGTTCTTAGGTTTTGAATAGAGAACCTAAACTGAATAGAATAGTTACCATTAGATTAAAAAGGACAATTAAAAAAATAGAAATAATGAATTTATTTTAGAAATTTCAAATTACATGACAATACTACTTATTTCTTCGATAGATTAGTAGGCAATAGGCAATGTTCTATTATTAATGCGACAATAATTTATGGATGACCTTTGAGTGGCTGCAAAATGACCTTGAGAATGTCCACCTAATTACTATAGCTAACTGAGGATCAGGAACCTGTGTGAAAAAACAAAGATTATGACTATTGTTTAAGCAACTAGATATCAAGAAGACTAAGATGAAATATTATGTGTTTGGATGTAGTCTTTCTTATGTCTACATGATGTGTAAAAAGCTAGGTGGTTACATCATGGACTATAAAGCTTGATGACCCTGATTCGAATCATTAAAGGAACATCAATACCCTAAACATTGTAGATATATCCTACTGATCAGTGTCAAATAACATGAAACGTAATTGCGTAGTTATCTACTAACTACATTCAACTACTTAACATTCATATTCCTTTATTATATTTATGGAATCGGAATAAATATTCATCACTATTATTAACTGAATCACAATTTGAACATTTATTATTGAGTGTTAAATTTGTGTTACATTGTTTCTACTCGCTCATTTTCCACTCCTTTTGTATATTGTGTTTTATACTACTTAATTACATTGAGTAAGCAGTTGTATTCCCAACGATCTTGACACTTATGTTGTAACGTAAGTTGCAGTGTAATATTCTGAAATGTTCACATATACTTATAAAGTTTATTGTACCTATCATTGTATTTATCATTATCATCACTGTACGTTAATCACTGTAGCGGTTATCCACAGTTTGTGCATTTGTTTAGACGCCATAGTTTGCACATGGTTTTGCTCTTGATTTAGGTCTCGGTTCTTCGTAAACTGTTATCGAATTTAGACACAGCTATTAGCTCTCCTTTGTAATATCGTATGTTACAATCTTTCTTTATGTTACTGTTACAGGAAGCCTTCTTATTTTCATACTTGAAGGACGTGTTTAAACGTCCCAGACACCTCACAAGTTGAAGTTTGTAACTAAATTTTGTGTATTATTCAATGAAGAACCGTAGTTATACTAAATGAGGTTGGTTTGTAGATGATAATGGTATCAATACATCTGGATTGATTAGACTCAACCATCAACATCAAAAATGACAGTTTGTTTGAAGAGAATTTTTGAGATTTTACTAACTTATCGAAATGACGAAATGACCGTCAAGTGCTTTAAAGTTTTCAGTAGTGATTTAACATCAATCGGTCCATGATCTCAACCATAAATAACAATTCAAGTACCATTCTAAACCCTGATCTAAACACCATTGTTCTTAATTGACTTAACAAGCCTTGCATTCCAGTCATACATATAAAGGCAAAAAGGAAAGTACATGTCACACACATTCATTTACATATACTCAACTTATAAGTATCATATATGTATGTATATCAATATGACAGAGATAATGATTGTGTGATATAATTGCCACAACAACAAAAAAAGAAAGAATAAATAGAAAGGAAAAATAGAAAAAACAACATTATTTTGGCATCAACCATATGGTGAATAATTTCATCTTATCTTTCGAATTTATCATTCCTACTAATTTCATTAGTCTATTCTGTATCTATCTCGTTGCCATAACAACAACAACAACATTTTTACATCATTTTCTAATTAAAATCAATTCAATATTCTCTCTTTTAAATTTAGTTTACATGCTAGTTATATTGATTCTATTTCCATCCTCCACCCCATACGACCCTCTTCTTCCGTTTTGTTTATTACCATGTTCATCTATACCTGTATGATGACATTGTTGCTTAGTGATTGAATATGAATAAATTTTAGACATAAAAAAGTGTTCAAGTACTGACCTCTTGACAACTTCTCAATCTTTAGAAATCAGATTCTCTTGAACTTTAAACTGAAAATCAATAAGTGAGTAGTATGGAAGTAGCTTGATTAGGAAGATACGTTCATATTTATATATAAATGTATATAGAATGAAGAGGATTATAACTAAATATGTCTAGTCTGATCTACAGAATATATGAGAACCATACAGTGAATGCTTCGTCAATGGTCTCAGAATTTATTGTTCATTCGTTTCCAAAGCAATCAATCTCAGCTCTCAATCTATTCTCCTTGATCTTCAAAACCTTGTACCACCACGTATTTCAATTTCTGTGGATGATACATACTACTTATATCTGTCAACATCAGTAGAACACATAACATAATACTGTTCCACCTCTTTTCTATTCATATTCATATTAATTTTCAAACATATGTGGTGATGTTATATCTTGAGCTGATGTACAGTTAAACTAGGAGTAGTATTGTTTTGATGAACTGATTCACTGACTTATTCAATAAAGAAAATGAAGATAGTTTCCATATCAAACAGAGGAATTAATCCCAAACCAGCTACACAGTTAACAGTCCTTCTCGTCAAATGTCAACATTATGTGTCAACAAATTCATATTCAAACCTAATTTATGGATCAGTTTATGTGAAAATAATGACAACTTAAGAGGTGATGTAAGAATCTAGTAATTCACATGTCGGAATTCATATAGTTTCGCGTATAACACTATCTGTGTAGTAAACGACTACACGACTGGTGACAATCGAATATATCTGTAAACAGAATTACACAATTACTTGGTAATATCCCCAAAGCTATTTATAATATATACTTTCTTTGCTAAATGTCAATCAATCATCTCAGACGTCATTGTTCCTTCGTCTCTATACTAATCACTCTGTGTTCTCATCCACTTCTCATCAAATTTTCTCGACCTCATACCTCGAGATATTTCACTTTCTCTTGATGATACATACTACTTATATCTGCCGACATTAGTAGTACATATTATCAAAAAGAATTATCAGTTTGATTAATGCAAAAATATGTGAATGAATAGCATCTATAGACCATGTTAGCCATAGAATTTTTCAATATGCATGTACATTCATGAAGTCAAATCGATAAAAAGAAATAAAAAAAACAGTTATGTATCCAAAGTAAAATGAGTCCTGTCAAATAAATGATGTGATTCTATGAGCTGACAATGAGTCAATTCCATCATTCATACATCAATATACAATTATTTGTACACTTTTAGTCAACAAAGCTGCGAATTATCAAGTCACTTCATCATCAAGAAATATGAACTAATTACTTATAGAAAGAAAAATAGATCATTCTTCCAAGCAAAAGATATCTTGACACACTTTCTGAATAGGTTCAAGCAATGGACTTCGAGAAGATTAATCATAGTGTTAGAACCATACAGTGATCTTGATATTCTATAAGCTTCTAAAAACCATGATACCAATGGCACCAAGATTGATAATGATTGAATCAAGATAACAGAGAACTAATCATTCACTTTGTTTTTCTGGAGAACGTTAGATGAGTTAACTATCTTTTATTATATTTTAGGTTCTGAAGACCTTTCAATGAATTATTTAGTTTTCCTTAGAGGAAGCGATTGGTAGAAGGTCCTGGATGATTAAAATAACGATATCATTATGTGTATATAAGACAAGATTTCAGGAGCCTGAAACTAATTGGGTATCGGATCGTTAGATATTAAAACTATCCATCCATGGAAATTCTCTCCACAGTGATACCTTCAGAAGATGATGAAACCTTAGATCGAACTCACAGAGCATCTGATTTCAAAGCTAGGAATGAAAGTTAATTATTTCAGTAAAGTTCTTGAAGAGTTGAAAATCATATCCGTGTCGGCTAGAGACGGATGTTCACCTCAGATATTAAATGAATGTTTGTGCAAGATCATGGATCTATTGAAGTTGTACATTAACGCTGTTGGACGTCGACAAGCTGAGTGGTGTAGAGGTTGAGTATTGGTGACCGAGTTCGTTAGTCCCGAATTCGAGACCCGTTTGATGGATCGTGAATGCGCACTAGTGAGGAATCCCATATTAGAAGGAAACGGCCGTTCAGTTCTTCCAAATTTATTTGATGGTCTAGTTTCAATGTGCTCGTGAATTCAACTATTAAATTACCTATAATCTCCACAAAACTCCGCTCAGAGCACTTCCTTGGCTTCTGCCGTCCGCGAGACCGGATGAAGGAGGAGGGTAGAGCAGATGGTTAGCGAACCTATTCAGTAGAAATCTAACACGCAGAAAGCACGCTGATTTCCACATCCCCACATTCAGATGATTTCATTTTGAAACGTGTGTATTTAAAAGAGGTTGAACTTTTTTCATTCTATCTGATGATAGATAGAGAGAAAAATATACCTAGCATTTCAAAGTCTTCATTTGAATAGTTCAGCATCCATACACTATAGAAAAGCTCTCTAGCCTCCTACCCTTGGATATCAAGCTAAAACGGTTTATATAGACTACTTTGATACAACTGTAATCTTTAGAAATTATTGAATAAACGATAAGAGATTACATTCATTTGTTACTGTTTTACTTGTATCTTACCATTATTATTTCGGGCTACAATCGATAGATTCGAGTTCCGGAGTGATCATCAACTCTGTTATGTAGGTACATCCAGGTGACGAGTTTTATGTGGAACGAAACCAACGTCCTGGGTTCCACTCCTAGCCACTATCCATCTATGCATTATAAGAGATAATATTTTATGTTATCATATTACTTAGTGATCCATTCGTTCACTCACATGACCATGTGCATACAACCACTGGAAGTAGAGTCCTACTCAATATCTTCTCGTAGCATTACTGTAGTTTACGAAATTGAGAAGGGGATAAGCGAACTCGTGGATGATAAACGTCATGTCTTGCTCTACAAATGCTCTCACATGGCCATGCGTAAACAGCCACTGCTAGAGAAATCCTACTGATTATTTTTTCGTAACATTACTGTTGTTTACAAAACTGATAGGGTGGAAAGTGAATTACGTTGCTTTAACTACGTTGCTAGGTACGGAGGATCCACTCAAGGGAGTTGGAAAACCCTGATTCCAAACCAATGATGCATATGGGCTCCAGTGTCCTGAAAGAACAAATAACGAATGAACCAATTGTTGACCGTCTGCTACCACGGAACTGCACCTCAGAACTTTTTTCTACTTCCTAACGGATTATTCTATTAAGTCATTGGTTTTGAGGGGGTCACCCACCAAGAAAACCATATGTTTCAGTCTGAGTACCCCGGTAGTATCCCAGTTCAAACACAAATCGATTAGTTTATGTGGTACATATGCTGAGTTATTTACTCATTCACTTACTAATTCATTCACTCACTCACTCACTCGCACACTCACTCAATCAGTTCAATGTGTGATATCAAACCATTAACCATTCTACAGTTATACCCTTCTATTATTTAATGCCTTGCATTCCATTGCCACTTTGGTTAGATCTTGTTAAAACGTTGTTTTACTATCAGGTGGTCTGTTCAGTTTGTTTATAAACCGAGTAGTATGTTTGAGTCCCAGAGTGAATATCAACACTGAGATGTGAGTATATCCAGCTGACTGGTCCTAAATAAGACAAAACGCTTGTCGTGGATTCCACTGCTTGAAACTATCCATCTGTATTTATAATGTCTGTGACCTAAGGCAATATTGATGAATTCAGCACAAGATGCACAATTACAGTTCTAAATAACAATGAGAAAAGGTCCTGAATGTGGACTAATGAGGGGTCCCATACTAGAACGAATCAGCCGTTTAGTGCTTCTAGGTTCTCAATGGTGGTCCAGCTTACATTGACTCTTGAATTCAACTATTGAAATTAATAAAATCACCACAAGTCTCTATTTTGATATTCATATTATTCTGCTATGATTATGAACCTTATTTCACTCAAATGAATCAGCCTTGTTTAGAGCAA